>JAPTHN010000002.1:64513355-64800855 GCA_026936325.1 Platynereis dumerilii
ACAACTAGGATAAAAGATATAATAATGTCCCAAAAATAAAAAGTATACATTCCATAGTTTTGGCATTACTCCCAATACACAAGTGGGACGCCCGTTATCCGGACGCCCGCCCGTCCGCCCGCCCGCCCGCCCGCCCGCCCGCCGGACGGACAAATTTCCCCAAAGTAACTACAATACCCGTCGGCAATGTATACATTGCCGAGGGTAAAAACTTTTTGCAAGATGTTTGGTCTGACATCAGAAAATTGTGCCAGGTGATTGGTCAAGCTGCAAATGCTGCATCACTTTTTTTTCAGTTTGCTTCAAGCAAGTGATGTTGGTAGGAAAAAATAATGGCATGATTTCAACCAATAAACTGCTGCAAAGGCCAACTTGGTATTGTGGCAGTTGTTCACCTGTGTTAAACCGCAATCCACACAAACTCTTGCACTTCTTCATGAACTGTTGTATTTCACACTCCTTTGTAACTGTTGATTGCTTCAGTTGATACTTAATCAGTCTCAAGCCGACTCTGAATGGCTTCACATCTCTGAACGCTAAATTATCATGCCTGGATCAAAAGCATTGTCTATTATAACAGCAATGGACTATCATTTATTACGACTGGGTTGAAGGGGGTTGGTAGTTTCTACGGTTTTACTTGAGTCAGAACCACCTTTTTGCAAAATGCTTCTTATGACTTTTTCACACATGTTTCAAGTGGGGTACTTATTTTTCACAACATGTTCAATTGTCGAATGAAATTTTAACAAAAGAAAAGGAAGGTACTACACATATTTGTGAAACCAACTCCCAATCCCCCCCCCCCAGTCATAAATTCTAAACGGTCCCTCAGGACCGAGGATGATCCAGAAATGTGGCCAACATGGATAAGAAAATCGTAGTGGGAACCAAACCAGGGACCCAGCGATTGGTAGCCCATTGTCATGTCGTATGAGCAGAGCGTCCTCTGAGAAAATGTTACATAGTTACATTGTGTTTGTTTTTTTGTTTTCTGTAAACATGATCATTGTGTCGATCATCTGATCCCAATCATCTGTATGCATAGTATTGGACTTCGAGAATCTGTGCACTAAAAATGTGCGAAACACGAACAGAAACTCTCACTTGAAACAGCTATAGTCAGTTCCATGGAGGAGATCAATGGATTAGAATGCCATGGTCACCCATGTAAAACGCTATGTCTCTTTTAAGGAGAGAGTGGTGTCGTACCTTCTCTCAACCAATGAAAATTGCAGGAAAAATTATGTTTTTTTCCACCACTTATGTCTACAAATATGAAATCATCTGTAAATTATAAACCAAAAAAAGTAGATTGTCATCCCACCGAGAGCAGCTAACAAAACATGGTATATATTTCTATTTTTAGTTCAATTGTTGCTCGGACCAGTGACTTTCTGTACAAATTGACCGCCAATGGCCAACAATTTTTTGGTTACTGCGACTATGTTCACAACGTCGCTGAGGACATCATTGCAAGACGACGCCAATGCTTAGTGAGATCTTTTATTTCAGTTGTTTGTATTTTTGTTGATTTGCCAAATTGTAATAAAACTTCATTTAACAATCTTATTTCCTAAACAGAAAGAAGATCCCCATGCCCTTGACAACAAGAAGGTACTAGACTTCTTGGACATTCTCCTGCAAGCAAGGGATGAAAATGGAGTTGGACTAACGGATATTGAAATTCGTAATGAGGCAGATACATTCCTTTTTGAAGGTATATCCATCCGTCAGTAGATAATGGAATTATACATATATAATCATATTACCCCAGACATGTACTGCAATTTAGTGCTATAGGGGATAGTGGGGCATAACAGGGTAGTGGGTCTTCACACGTGCTGCGTTTTCACAAAATTAAATGGTTTTTCTATCGGAAGTTAAAAAAGCCACAATCCAAGGGGGGGGGGGGGCAAATGGGGGTTTAGGAGTTCAAATCCTTCCCCCATGGGTCTTTGGGGGCTGACCAGATGATCTTTGGAGGGGCTATATGGCATACAATAATGTTTAAATCAGGGTTGCTTGATTTAAATCATTTGATTTAAATTGCGATTTAAATCAGTGATTTTAATCAATGATTTTTATTGAAAATCACTATATGTTAGAAAACTGCAAATAGTTTGCATATAAATGCTATAATGGATCAGTTGACACCTTCTCACTTGAATTGGTAAGGAATCACAGCTATGATGGATGTACCAGGGTGGTTTTTGGCTTACTTTATCCAGTTTAGACAGCAATCCTCTTTCATGCGACAAATTCCTAATCTCATGCCAAATGTAGCACTCACTAAACAAGAAAACAACAATAACAAACAATAGTAATTATAAAATACTGATTCTGTGGTCATCGTTAGTAATTTCAATGATTCCTTTGCTCCAAAGTATGATATTCTATGGAGAGTGACTTTCAAGTATTCAAAAATTGAGACTTCGGAATAGGATTAAACCATGTTAAGTCTCTTTTGGAAGCCAAGTAAAACTTTTCCTATTTCATTCCTGGCAATAGTAGTTCCAAAAAGTTGACTAAATTCCACACTTGAATTGATGTTAAATTCATATTCTGAGGGAATTTGTTGCAGCTGGGAAAAGTAAAAAATATGAACGATCTACAACTTCGAATTTCAACTTGATTACAGGACTTTACGGGAGTGAAAGAAATTTTTCCCAATACAGAAGACCTAATTAAGAACAGTTTATCATTTATTATGACTTCAATTTCTTCGAAAATCATTATATTTGAATAAATACGACCGCTTGATTTAAATCTGATTTAAATTTTAAAAATCCGATTTAAATCAGATGAATCCGATTTTTCAAATTCTTTTTTATTTAAATCGGATTTTTATGCGACCCTGGTTTAAATTGCGATAAAAATGTTTGTTGCTCATCTGCATGCGAAAAAATAATTCCGGGTATCCCTTGGTATCTGCTGCTTGGTATCTAAGGTTTCAAGAAGGTTTCTAAGCTTGTAATGACCCACCCTCAGGCTTATAAGATTTGTCAAAATTATCAATTTTGCTTTGACAAAAACGAGAGAAAAAAGTATTTTACATTGATCTTTGTGGGTTGAACCTTAGGTTAGCACATGGACAGTTTACAGTAGGAAAAGTCAAAAGGTTCCTGAAAGCCGGTCCTCCTCCACTTTCCCCTATGGCGTAATAGGTCTCAGCAAATTGTTCCCTTCCTGTTGAATTTTTGTTACTGTTAAAGGTCATGACACAACAGCCTCTGGGATATCATGGGCACTTTATTCCTTGGCAAAACACCCGGAATATCAGAAGAAGGCACAGGAAGAAATTGATGACCTGCTGGCCGGCAGGCCGGACAAACGTCTCACATGGTAAGTGTCAGCCTGCACGACAAATAAAATTGAGATACATTCATGCATGTATAAAACTTGTAAGTGTTATAGTGTGGTTGTCTGTTTACAACTCAACAGAGTTGAAACCATGCCCAAGGGCTAGAAACACATGTAGTCTTAACTCTATTTCCTGATGCACAGTAAGGCCTCATGACAGGATACACCCCCATCCTACGGGGTAACACTAACATAAGAAAATGTTATTAGGGGTAATTAGGGGGGAAGGTGGGGAATTGGGGGATAGGAGGAGGTTATGCGGGGAAATTGGGGGCAAGTGGGGGGAAGCAGGGGCAAGAAGGGATAAGTGGGGGCAAGTGGGGGAGGGCAGTTCGGGCTAGTGGGAGGCAAGTGGGGGTAAACAGGGTGTAAATGAGGCAAGCGGGGGGTAAGCGGGGGCTAGCGGGAGGCAAGTGGGGGCAAGTGGATGGTAAGCAGGGGCAAGTGGGGGCTAGCGGGTGGCAAGTGGGGGTAAATGGGGGGAAAAGGGGAATGTTGGGCCAAGTGGGGGCTAGCGGGACGCAAGTGGGGGCAAGCGAGGGGTAAGCGATGACTACCGCGAGGTAAATTGGGGCAAGTGGGGTAAGCGGGGTCAAGTGGGGGGTAAGCGGGGGAAAGTGGGGAGTAAGCGGGTGGCAAGCGGGGGTAAGTGGGGGAAAAGGGGGGAAGCAGTGGGCAAGTGGGGGGTAAAATGGGGGGTAACTGATATTGCGAGAATAAAAAAAGGGAGGCCTACAGTAAGTACTGCCTTTCTGTCAGTCAATTTGCATGGTGTAAATTTTGGAACTGCAGTTACACCTGGTCTAAGGCTTTTAAAATAACATAGATAAGACTTCACTTAAATTCTGTTTGTAATCTGACATTTTTGTTTACCAAAGCTCTCACATGGAATCAAATTGTGGTTCATTTTAAATTTGACTGGCCAAGAAATGGATGATTAACGAACAATATAATATCTGTTATTGTATATATATTTACTTTGTAATTTTGCAGGGATGACATGTCCCAGTTGCCTTTTCTGACCCGATGCATCAAGGAGTCTTTACGATTGTGGTCTCCAGTTCCAAATATTGCCCGACAAATCAAAGGACCCTTAACCATAGATGGAGTCACCTTTCCACCACATACTTTCTTCAATATCAACATCCTTGCTCTGCACCACAACCCCACAGTCTGGGGAGATGACCATGACGTTAGTATACTTGTATTGTAATTGGTGCTTAAACCGAAATTCGGGTTGAACATACAAAATTTAAGAATTAATTGCAAGCAATATATAGGTCTGACATTGAATTAATGTTATTATTGTATTGTTTATTATACACCTTTCTTGCAAAGATATATTCAATATATCAATGCAATCAAAGGCATTTTAACAATCAATCCAAAAACAGTATTTTATGAATTGTATTATGTCATGTGCCTTACTTTCAATAGGCACTGCATAGTTTATGAATAATGACATATTATCTACCTTATTCCATGACTAGCTATGTGCTGGCACCATTAATCCCAAACATGCCCTGGGAAATATTCAAATAAACAACTCATGAGGGACAACAACTTATATATTCTCTCTCAAAAGAAGTTGTTTACATTGCCCTCTTGTGTTATTACAGATCTCATATCAGTGTGCCATGTTCTTTTCAACTGCCACAGTGCTCATGTGATGTCAGTTTGAGCATAATGAGGTCATGGCGGTATATTCACAGTTTCAGCTGTGTTACTTGGGCCTTCCCTGATCAGATCATCATAAATATACAAGAAACTGCTAAAAGTTAGTGAGCCCTGATCATTCTGTTCAGGGGCGTGACTGGCCTATGTGGCAAAGTGGCAACTGCCACGGTCCCATCCACTCAGAGGGGCCCACAAGATTTCAAAGAATAAAAATTTCAAGAAAAGAGCAAAATTTTGCTCTCAAGTTCATGATTATGTCGAGAATACACAAACTGAAAAGCACAGCCGTCTCTCATAAGGAGGCCCAAAACCAAATATTAACAATTTGCCAAATTAGACCTGATTTTTTCCTTTTTTAATTGGAAATAGCTCCAACGGTAGAGACGTAGGGGCTCGTTGACTTATTTTGCTACGGGCCCGAAGTGCCGGCAGTCCGCCCCTGATTCTGTTTGATGTTTTGAAAACACCCAAAAGTTTCTAATCCCTGCTAAAATGCTCCAACTGAATAAACCATCATGCGCCATAATAGCTCATAATTATTTCACATATGAAAACAGATCAATAAGTTGTTATTCACACTTAGCTAGTAAGCCTAATTTTTTTGTTATTTGCAGTTGGAATCAATACTTGAGCTGTTCTCACAGGGAGTGCCCAGATAGTGATGTCAGAATTGAGATACTGACATCATCTCTGCATATTACATTCTCACATGGGACATGGCACACTTATATGAGATCTGTAATAATGAAAACTCTAGAGGGACAATAACTCATATTCTCCCTCAAAAGAAGTTGCCAACAGAGCCCTCTTGTGTTAATGTTTAGTTGAAATTTGGTTAGAAATTCACTGGTCAAAATGAATGAAGTCATAATTTTTCTGGAAAATATAATAATTTTTGTACATACATGGCAGATTATGTATAAAAACTTGCAGCCCTTATATCATACAGGAAAATACGGGCTGGCAAGGACAATAATTATGCTAGTCTGTACAAAATAGCCCATTTATAATATATAAATATTTAATGCCCTTGATGCTGAGTTGTACTCTCATTATTTCCAGGAATATAAACCTGACCGATTCCTCCATGAAAATGTGGCAGATATGGACAGTTTTGCTTTTCTGCCATTCTCAGCTGGACCCAGGTGTGTCATGTGCTTTTTTAGTTTTCGTTTCGTGCTATGATACCTAAACACCTATCAAATAGAAATCTGAACTTCCATGATAGTCTGGCAGCCAGAGGGGTACACCCTGCACCGATCGATAAAGTTTTTTTCTTAGTGGAATCCATGTCCTGAGACCCCTAGAAAACATTTTTGGCGGGTACCCACGTGGTACCCTTGGGGAAATTGAGAAATCCAAGATGGCCGCCGAGGCATCCGAAATTGCTCGGAATGGGACAACTTCAAAACTATTTGACCTAGAATCAGATGTGATACCTCTTTTTCAGTCAAACCTGGTGTAGGGAATCCATTTCTGGGGTCATTTTGGCAATTGGGGGTGACCCAAAGGTCAAAGAGTGCAATTTGTGTCATAAATTGAAAAAAAGTTAAATTCACCGAAGAGTTATTAGAAATGTTGACAAAGTCTTTGTGACAGTTGATTCCACTTCCTTAAACAATTCCAAAAAACATAATTTGGATGAAAGTGGTATATCCTCAAGCATTCTGGGAAATTCAATTTGGCCAGCAAGTGATAGATAGGGCATCACAACATTCTTAGTATTGCATATACAAGCAAAAGTGACCCATCTAATTCAGCTAATTCCTACATGAGGAATCCATTTTTGAGGTGTTTTCATCAATTGGAGGTGATTAGAAGCTCAAAGAATCCATTCAAATGTATTATATATAAATAAATACATTTTCATACGGGTGTTTGTACCAATAGATATGCGATTCAATCCTATTTGTCTTTAGTAAAAACTTATACTGGATAAATAACAAAAGCATAAACAAGGTGGGATGAGACAACTGACATATATTCAATGTCTCACATGTTTGGCAAATATTGCTCACACATTTGTTGTCTCACATAGTCCCAGCCTTTTACGCACAGTAAAGATTGTTTTAGCAGAGTGAAACACTAAATAGATTAATCAAAAAGATTTCCAAGGTGATCCAATGTATATCAAAATAAATGTTATGTGATTTTCACTCATAAAATGACCGTCTTCAGTTCTTCGTATTTAGTTAATTCTCAAAGTGTCATTTTCAAAGCAAGAAATGGATAAGCCAAGTAACAGAGAGATTTTGGATGAAACCTCGACATTCGATAACAGTTGAGTGACTTCATAGGCATCAGGATAACATTATAAACTCTCAGGCCGCACTGCCCAAAACTCAAAACTATAGTTTGATTGACCAAGAATTGTCTAAAATTACATTGAACAATTAGAATGGCATCATCCACAAATGGTGTGATAGGCCTATATTTTAATTTTCTTATGTGTAATTTTGGACCATCTGCAGACCATAGTGATTAATATATATATACTTGAGAGATTAGAGGAATGATATTGTCCCTGTTATCAGTCCTGCTAGGTTGTGTGCCCCTCCTTGATTGGTTATAATATAATGCACAATGCTTCAAGAACCTCATCTGTTTTCACAATTTTGATGAAAAGAAAACCAGCTGCATCCCTCATCTTGTCAAAATAACATGGCTTTGGTCCTGAGTCTACTTGCTTATAGGAGCATGGTATCTCATCCAATAACACAAAAACTTCTGGACAACCATAAGATAATTTTTTAGGTATGTACTATGTGGTACAAATGGCTCCTGATTTTCTTAGCAGTCTTAATCTAATATAAATACATGAACCCTCCAGTAGCTTTATATGTTATAGCACAGCAAATTAGCTTTTGCAAATAATTTCATAACATCTCAGGGCCATCAACACATTTTTGAACCAGCCGGATATTGGTCAGTAATGCTGTGCAGCTTGCAGCTGAACAAACCATTTGATAAATTAAACATGGGATACCCTATTACTGCAGTTTCAGTGATCCTTCATGAGTTGTGGGAGCCACTCGTATACTTTAGCACCATTGGATGGCTCATAACAGTTCTTTAGCAAGAAGATGTTGCAAACTGTTCCACAATATTGGATATGCTTGGAAAAACACACAACGACATGTTCTATGGAGGAGATTAATACAATGCAGAGTGTACTGTCCCTTCACTTTCTTTTGGTTAGGTGCATTGCAGTTTACCAAGTCATATTTGAAGAGCCAGGCACATATTCATCTACATATAGTTTGCTGGATGTAAGGCTGGTTTAATCCTGAGATCTAAAACGCCATCAGATGCTATGTCACCAAATGTAGAGGTTTCAACCAAATGGTCAGTGTATTATTTCCTTCCCTGAAAACCAACACTTTACAGTGCTCATCCAAATAACTAAAGGGGTCATCGGTGAGGAGCAGGGCAACATTACCTTTGCTTTGATATATCTTTGGTAATCCTAAAGGTTTCTTCATCTCATTTTTTTTAAATTATAAATTATTGGGATTGATCATTGATGTTTTAAGGGTTTCACTCTGCTCCACAAACTTATAAAATGCTGTGTAGGACACCAAAATGTGTATGTGTGCAATAGTTTACCAAATGAATGAGCCATTGTCTATGCCAGTTACATCATCCCATATTTTTTTTACTTTGATCATTCATCAAGTATGAAGTTTCGCTAACGACAATTAGGAATGAATGTCTATTGGTACAAACAGCCGTATGAAAATGTAATTATTCATATATAATGCCATTGAATGGATTCTTTGAGCTTCTAATCACCTCCAATTGACAAAAACACCTCAAAAATGGATTCCTCATGTGGGAATTAGCTGAAATAGATGTGTCACTTTTGATTGTACATGCAATACTAAGAATGTTGTGATGCCTGATCTATAACTCGGCCATCTTGCTGGCCATATTAAATTTCCCAGAATGCTTGAGGTTATACCACTGTCATCCAACATATATGTTTTTGGAATTGTTTAAGGAAGTGGAATCAACTGTCGAAAAGACTTTGTCAACATTTCCCATAACTCTTCGGTGAATTTAACTTTTTTCGATTTATGACACAAATTGCACTCTTTGACCTTTGGGTCACCCCCAATTGCCAAAATGACCCCAGAAATGGATTCCCTACACCAGGTTTGACTGAAAAAGAGGTATCACATTTGATTCTAGGTCAAATAGTTTTGAAGTTGTCCCATTCCGAGCAATTTCGGATGCCTCGGCAGCCATCTTGGATTTCTCAATTTCCCCAAGGGTACCACGTGGGTACCCGCCAAAAATGTTTTCTAGGGGGTCTCAGGACATGGATTCCACTGAGAAAAAAACTTTATCGATCGGTGCAGGGTTCAGCCAGAAAATCAGCTTTGGCTGCCAGACTATGAATTGAACCTTTCAAATCAAATAAATTGTAATAAAAATCCTCATTTGAAATAAGACTCAATTAAGACTCAAGATTCAAGATATTTTATTTATTTCTGAAACATTATGTTACAGTAAAGAGAGGGAGGACATCTCTAAGACAAGCACTTCTTTCTGGAGAAGATGCTTCTTGCAAATGTTTGAAAATCGTTTTGCTCTTTTTTAGAAACTGCATCGGTCAAATATTTGCCCTTAATGAGCAGAAGGTTATGATTGCAAGAATCCTGGAAAGGTATGTACTATTTGTGACACTAAATGTTGTTATCAAAATTTTTACCATTGCTGGTCAAGTTAAGGTATGCAGTATGCACGTGGTCCATAAAATTTCTGGTGAGCCTTCCACATGGCACAGCTCAGGACAGTCGCAGAGTAGAAATGAAAGAACATTTCTCAAATAATTGGAAAAATTAGGTATATTTCATATAAAAAAATTAAGTATCTTTAGAAAAACCAATCTGAAAATTGTGATGCAGAATATAGCTAATAGTGGATGTTGAGTCAACCAATATTGAGTTTTATTTGCCTAAGCAGGTAATATTGGTCTCGCCCTACCCTGTCAGCATGCCCGGCGGTCCAGCGTCGGCCTGGCGTCGGTCCGATGTCAGCAGCATCGGACCAGCTTTGGGACGACGTTGGGCGGCCGAGGCACGCTGATTATACGGCCTCGACCAATATTACTGCTTCAGCCAATAAAACTCAGCAATAGTCTCCTCACCATCCACTATCTATATAATATATCCCTAGCTTTTTAGGCATGCTAATTGACAATTTTGACATGTCAGCCAATGAGAAAATTTGTTATATGCAGGACAGCAGCTAGTGATGCAGACCAGACCACCTTTAAGAGGGTGGTCCAATATTTACAAGCACACACCCTTGCGAATAACCCCTAGCTGGATTTGTGGGAAAATCCTGCCATGCAAATTTTGAGCTATTGGTAAATTCATCAGTCATGGAAATTAAACGGTCGCTTTAAAATTGGCCTTAATGAAATACATTCACGAGATTATGTCCATACCAACTTTTTGTATGCTTTTGATGAGATCATGAGTGTTTGAAGCAATTGTCCACCCAGTAATGACTTTAAATTGGTTCTAATTTTGTTTCAGATTTAGTCTCTCCACTGATGAAAAACACCCCCCAATTCCCAGGCCGGAGGTCGTCACCAGAGCGATAAACGGTATCAAGCTCCAAATGACTCCAAGATAAAGAGATTTTCGTATGCTCTGAATCACTGATCATATCGTCATCCTCACAAATTTCACATCAAATTGTTTAAGATCAAATCGGAATAAATAGCTTAATATATGTAGGGGGAACGGGGGCACATTGGGACGTGGGGCACTGTGGGACAGTGGGGTTTTCTTGGATCCTGGCAAGGTATATGATGTGGTAGTGCCATCATATCTTGTAATTTCACATCCTGATGTTTCCATGGTTTTATAGACAAATTACAACCACATGCAGAAGTATGGCGAGCAAAAGTTTGTTTTTGCTACTACTGAAGTAAATATGGACAGGTTCAATTCAAACCATTCTGTGGACAAACCATGAACAATGAAGCTTTCTCAGTGCTTGTATGAATTTATATATCCTAACGAACAGTTATGAATTGCTATCCGTATAAACACACTCACTGGTGTCCGAGAAATTAGCATTTTGGTGTAAAAGTCATATCGGGGCTCATTGGGACAGTAAATTTGGGGCACATTGGGACGCACTTGATATGGCAGAATTTAAGTGTCCAAGGCAACTGAATGACCTGGGACAGCACACAACAGGTGTTCAGGCCACAGTGAATAGAGGTATAGTGAATTACCATGCTCTGTGAACAAATTTGTCGCAAAGCACTGTGTGTTACTTACATTGATGTCCGCACCCAGGACATTTTATGTTAAATGTTTAAAACTGTTTAAAGTTATGAACTATTGGCACTACAAAGTGTTAATGCACTGTATATTGTCTTACACACTACTTATATGTGATATCTATTGCACATGGAGTGTTAAAATGATTTTTCAATTGATGTCCCAATGTGCCCGGCTGATGTCCCAATGTGCCCTGCGGGGCACATTGGGACAGTCATTTTTATGACTCACATTTTGCTGTCTGGCTGCAAAAGGGTAGGCAAAGTCTTGTTTATTATGCCTTGCATTTAAGCTCAATATTATTGGTGATATTCATACAAACTTCTGAGTTCTTCAGTGCTTTCAGCATTGAGCAAAATTAGTAGATGTTAAAGCGTCCCAATGTGCCCCCGTTCCCCCTACATATTTGCAATATATGAAAATGTTTATTTATGTTATGTTCTAGCTAATGCTAATTCACAAGGAGCCAAGGTTGCAGCACTTTGCATGCAAAATGTGACTGTCTGCTTGTGTGAGGGTTCTACAAAAAAAACAACTTTTTGACATTTTAACAAAATGTTATCCACTGTTTGCATAACAAATGAATAGAATTAGACTAACTTGACTTATCTAACAAAGTTTACAGATTAAAATGTCATTAATAAGAGAGCAATAATACTACTTAACCTTCTAGTTACTACAGCTGGCCGTTCCAACACAGGATTTGCCTCCGTCTTGGCCAAGTTTCAATGGGCTTCAAACCTGATATAAACCATTCAAATGCCACAATACAATTCACCATGAGTTCTCTAAATTACTTCTGTTGACCTTTTTGTCACAGAAATTTCAGCACAAAGCATGAGGAACAAATCTATAAAATATTAGCAGTCACTGTGAAAGTATGTTTGCAAGATTAGAAGAACGTAAGGGCCAGCATGCATGGGTTGCAAATGATTGTAGGTGTGATAACTATTCTATTCACTGATCCCCTTAACTATTGCTGGTTTTTAATGGTTTTAGTTCATATCTATCCTACCATTGAGGAATATAGCACAACAACACTTTGAAGAAGAATTTAAGCTGAAATAAACATAACTTAAATACACTGAGTATTTGAGATAATTGTTGTTAATGATGATGGGTTAATGCACTTAAAATCCTAAATTGTTTGCTAATCAATGTCAACTTGGTTCATAGATATTTTGTGTCACACATAATTGATTGTTTCAGTTTTATTCAATGAACAGCCATGTATTGTCCCCAATAACACTAAACATGCCCAGGGAAATAACAATTGACGTCATTTCAGGGAAATACAAGTTGTCCTTCAAAAGTAGTTGTTATTTCCCGCAGATGACATCCCCAGAGCCCTCTTGTGTTAATTCACAAATCACATGTTGGCTTAGAGTTATTTAGCCTAAATGGTGAGAATGATACCAATATTACTACTGATATTTTGGCTTGTTATAAAAATACAGGTCATGGAATAAAAACATTATTATATGGATTGTTTTTAATTGACCCTCGTATTCTCCCTGCCAGACATATTTTCCCTCGGGCCTGCCGGCCCTCGGGAAAATGTGGCAGGGAGAATACTCAGGTCAATACAAAACAAACCATGTAATAATGTATAATTCTTCACTGAACAAGTAAAGCACTTCAAGTGACAAATCCCTATAGAACCTCCCAGCAGTTCATGTCAAAGCCAATGAATATTTATATTCTGCATCAAAATTTTAAGGCAAATCATGTTGCCGAAGATCAATTACATGATAAGCCAATCAATAACAATATTGGTGTCTTAAAAGTGTAAATGGTGTGTGGAGAGTGATATTTGTGTGCCCCTGTGCTCGTAGCAGCAACCATGCACTTAATTGCCTATTACTTACAGGGTGTGGCAAAAAAACTTGCACCAGCAATAGCTATGAATTATAATTGCTATAATTTCCTAACCAATGCTTCAATTAGTATTAAATTCGGACACAACCAAGCCACGTATATCTAAATATTACGTAGTCAAAGCATTTTTAATTTTTATGAATTACTTTTCACGTTCTAGGTCTAAAGACAGTGTCCGTCAGTTTTTTCAGGTGCATCTTCTTTTTGCCAAGTATACCCAAATCGCAGCGTTCAATCAAACTGTTGAAATGTTGGGGGTGCTTCAGACACCTCTCTCTACTTTTGCCCATGTAAAAACATTTGAAATTTTGAGGTCTGATGAATAGGGGGGTCTCTGATTTTGGACTGGAGGATAAACTAGAATACTAATGACCTCTCTAGGCTTCTCTTGGCAGAACATACTATACCTAATCTTGTTGAAATATCACAGTGCAGTTCATCAATACATATACAGACATATTTGGTAAGTGCAGCCCTCCAAGGCAATTTGTTGGTACTCCATGGCTTGATTGATTAGCTGGGAGGGTGGGGGTCCTATACATGCATATTCACCCCATCATGTCAAGATATTTTACTTGCCCGGTACAGAAACTGATGCTGGAGACCAAAAATTCATTATCTCATCTAATCTACATCCATCGGGCATTTTGCTTATGAAGATCCACTTGAAATATTTTCTGTTCATTTCCCAAGCTTTGAACCCATGCAAATAAAAACTTCAGCAAAGCAGGCTTGAAATTATATTGTTCAGCCACCAAACTGCTTTATGTTGTTGGCTTATACAGTGGGTTTATCTTGGCCAGAATAGAACGCAATTAAAACACCCCAGAGTTAATTTTTTTTGTCCTTATATGGAAATGATGATGAAACATTCTATTATCAGTAGCAAACAATGCAAAATGATCATCTGACCACAGAAACTGTTCTTATTATGCCAAATATTCACTGGAGTTATTTACTTTCTTAAAGCCACCTTATGATTTAAAATTCATGGCATTCAAAAATGATCAGTAGCCCAGCAGTCGCCAGAGTATTGCAGCCTCTTTTGGTTTGGGCAAGCAAGATTTGGCAGAGGCTGTACGTTATTGAGAATAGCCAGTGTTTTAACTTTAATTTGACACTAATATAACTGGTAAGCAACTGCTAATATGTTTGGCTAGATATCCCATCACCCAAAACTTAATTTTGCAATTTTCTGTTGGATTTGCTGGAGATGTTCAAGTAGTGCAAATTTTTTTGCCGCACCCTGTAAGGGAAGGCCCGGTTAGGAGGAAATCCAACTTCTTGAAATGTCAATCTATCATTTCATATGCTCATTGTAAATAATGGGAAAAATTAGGTATGTTTCATATAAAAAATTAAGTACTTTTAGAAAAACCAGTCTACAGCATCAACCAATATTACTGCTTCGGCCAATAAAACTCCAAATCATATGGCAAGCCAAAATACTCTCTTCTTATTGGTCGACAGCCGTGCCATATTATACAGATACAGCCTGATATGAGTGCAATATGAAAATTTATTTGCACGAGGAAATTCCCAACTACTGCGCCCTCGTGCAATATCAGTCACCTCGGTGTCATAAAAACTGATATTGCACTTGGTGCTGTGCCATAACTGTTATAACATATGGTTTTTTGTTGCAAATACTAAGAAAATGGCTTGAACTCTGATGTCTAAACTGTAGTTGGGTCATTCTATGTCAGATCAACAAGTGGCTTCCACCACCCCGTCTGCGAATTGGCTGAAAAAAAATATATGTTGTTAGATGTCTCAAAGGATGAACTTCCTGAAAATTTCAGCCCAATTTGCTTTTTTTTTCATGATTTGGCTTAGTTGTGCTTCTTTTGACTCGCACGTTTAAAATTTAACTCGTCGTGAATCCATAAATATTTCAACCACAAAAAATATTTCACACTTTTGTAATCTACAGATAGTATGCACCTCGTGCAATATCAGTTTTTATGGCATCTCCGTGACCAATAAATATTAGTCACCTCGGTGCCATAAAAACTAATATCATATGGTAAGCCAGAATACTCGCTGCTGATTGGTCGACAGCCGTGCAATATTCTACGATATTGCACGCATGTTATTGCACGCTCATTTTAACATGTAAAAGATTGGACGGACCTGAGAGGAAGCACCATATTTTCATGCTGCTGCAGCCACAAGCTAACAAAAATATTGTGTTTTTCAATTTTACTAAAACATGAACTGCACGGCAACAGAGGCAGATAGGAAGATGGTTTTGGCGGCAAAAGATATGCCTAATAAAGGGCTACGTTAATATCAACTTTTTGTTCTGGTTATGTTATTTGTGGCATCAGAATAGAGCTTTAAGTCACTGAAAAATGGGAGAAAAAGATTGTTTTTTGGCCACTTAATGCTTTATTCTGATTAAACAAATAACATACACAGAATTAAAAGTTGATATCTACTTAGCCCTTTAATATACGCATCTTTTGGCCACCACAATCATTTTTCTATCTATTTCCTTTGCTGTGCAGTGACTTTCTTTAACTATTTAAAACCAACAAACGAAATTGTTGCTGCTGCAAGACTCAATTTGTGTTTCTTTTGAACCACATATTTAAAATGCATCTCACTAGAAATGGATGAATATTTCACTCACCAAAAAAAATGTCACTCTATAGGAATAAAAAAATGATGTTCTTGATGATAGATTTAATTTTCGATTTTTTTGAAAAACTTTATAGCAGACTTTAGACCTCTAAATACAAGAAAATCATTGAAAAATCGGCAAAAACGCTGTTTTCCGGCCACTTATTGCTTTACTATGATAAAACAAATAGTATAATCAGTACAAAAAGTTGATATCTGATCAGCCCTTTAATAGACGCATCTTTTGCCGCAAAAACCAGCTTTCTAAGTGCCTCCGTTGTATTGCCTTGCATTTCATTTTTTAGTAAAACGAAAAAACACAAGCTATTTGTCAGCAAGTGGCTGCAGCAGCACTGAAATATGGTGCTTCCTCTCAGGTCCGTCCAATCTTTCCCATGTTAAAATGAGCGTGCAATAACATGCGTGCAATATCGTAGAATATTGCACGGCTGTCAGCCAATGAGCAGCGAGTATTTCCGCTAGACATATGATATCAGTTTTTATGGCACCTCGGTGCCGTAAAAACTGATATTGCACTCGGTGCTGTGCGATAACTGTATAATATTGCACTCGTTGCTGTGCGATAACTGTATAATATTGGTCTCCATCCACTATCTATATAATATATCCCTAGCTTTTTAGGCATGCTAATTGACAATTTTGACATGTCAGGTCTGGATTGCCAACACATGCACATATTAGCCTGTTATATAGGACAATTTTAGGACATGTTTCGGTCATGGTTCACATGTTTAGTTGGTCACTCAGTAGCATTGGAGCGTGTGTAGGGAATAAACAGCTAAACATAAACTTGTATTATAGTCCCTATCAAAATATTATAGCTGCAATAACACTCTCTTTTTCAAAATGATAGCAACAATTTTTGCATTGTGTCTGTTACCTTTATTGCGTCCAATCTGGCATTATTTGAAATGGATGTACTATGTCTGGTTTACCATTGGAAAGGCAGTTAATCAATTCCCTGGGGATCCGGTGAAATGGCCATATGGAAATCTTCACTTGGTATGTATGATGCTTCTTCATTTTACCACTTTAAATGTTTTTTTTTATTTGCTTTCTCAAAAGATCCCCGTTATGCTAATGACCAGTCTGCATCACTCTAAAAAATTTGGGGACAAAACTGTTTTTTTAAATCAAAAATGTTTCTTTGAAAAATCAGTATTGGTTTTTGCATGGAAGTTTGATTTTTCACAAAACCGTTTTCCACTTTAAAAACCAATTTTGTTCCGAAATTTTTTAGTGTGATGGATGGACGTGTTACAGTGACAGCAACTCATATTCTTCATGTTCAGAAAATTAGACTTTTTTTCAGAAATTCATTGGTAAAAATAAATGAAGTCATCTTTTTCTATCAAATATATATACTTGTTTGGTCGTGGAATAATTATATATGATTACACGGATTGTTTTGTATTGAGTAGCCACCCTCGTCAGGCTTGGAGGTTCGTGGCTGGCAGGGAGAATACCGGGGTCAATGCCGAACAATCCATGTAATAATATGTAATAAAACAAATAATATGGTTAATTTTGCATACTTTATACTTTTATATATTTTAAGTTGAACGACAGTGAACGTCCCATTTTAAAATTACTATGAACATATTTCAAATCAATTTTCAGTCTCCGGGTTTCAATGAAAAGGCGATTCCATTTGTTAAAGAAATGGTAGTCAAGTACAACAAGGTTTGGAGAACTTGGTTTGGGCCCCTGATGCCAATAGTCAACCTCTGCCACCCAGACACTATCAAGATTTTGGTCAAGACAGATGAGCCAAAGTTTACTCAAGGAACTGGGGGCTACATTTTACTGCTACCTTGGTTAGGTTAGTCATAGTCTAATTAAAAATCAAAGATTTCAATGATTTGCTCTTTTGAAAAATCACAACTACACTGGCTTGCGAAACTTGTGGATCCCTTTGAGCATGGTCACATATTGTTATATTCTATACTTGCACAAAATGTTTGGAATGTGTTTTAAAGTGTGCTAGAAAGAACCTTCCTGTGGATTGTTAACTAATATTTATCCTGGAAACCCAAGGTAATTTTTGACGGAGGCAACAAATACAAAAATAACATGCAACCACTTTAAGAGATGCTTGTAGACAGACTGCCATGATAGTATCTTCTATACCCCTTTGTCACCTGCACAAGGGTATCTGGCATGTGAGACCTTCAGAGGGTATCTGGCATGTGAGACCTGCTGGAGGGTATCTGGCCTGTGACCTACTTTTGGTTATTGACCTTTGACCTGCAGAAACTCAGCCTGTTTGTTTTCTTTATTAATTTCTTCATCTCAGAAAGACACCAAAAGTTTATCAACGCAAGAAAAAATGCTATTGAGACTGTATGCAAAGTTTTAATGACAGAGATGAAACACCATGACCAAGGCAGTTGTCATAATAAGTTTCAGAGCCATCCTCCCACAATAGAGATGCCGCTTGCAAGCAAGCAAGCATCTCTAAAAAAGCCCATTGCAGAAGTGTTGGAACTCTTCAGACCCTTACAGATTCACAATATTTCTAATACGCTAGTTTGGATATATTGAATTCTTATTGTGCATAAGATAATTCTGAAGGCTCATAATGCACAAAAAACTGCTTTAATTGCCCATTCTGCTGATTCGCCGAAACGAATCATGTGTTTTCACCAAAAACCTTGTGGATGTAGCATTTTCTCTTGTTGCCTCCTCCTGAATTGCCGACGAACTGAGGGAATCCCAGGAAATCCCAATACTTTAACATTGTGTGACATCATTTTCGTCATTTCCGGGTCGGCCTCGCCGCTTTCGCTGGACTTTTCAGATCGGGAAGTCGGCAGCTGCCTTCGGTGCCGAATGCACAATCGGCAGTCAATCGAGGACAAATGGCTAGCCGGGGCAGATTCAGCAACACCAATCGTGTGCTAGTTTGGCAAAAGAAGGTTTAATTTGAACCAGAATGCATTTTGATGGATGGAAAGCACCTCCAGGTGCAGCTGGCAGACTTTATTTAAAACAACCTGAACACGTGTTTTCAAAGAGTGCTCCTTGAGCAATTAAACTAGCATAAAAAATGTTATGATGGTCTGAAGGGTGCCGACACTTTTTTAATGGGCTTTTACCACATTATCGCACATCCATCAAATTCCCTCGGGTTTACAGGCTTAATCATCCACAAGAAGGTTCCTCGTAGCATACGTCATGACATGTATCAAGCATTTTGTGCTAGTCTCCCTGTACTTTGGTAATATAACAAAATGTGGTATTGTAACAAGGATGTCATCAGTTGAGCAAGCCTCTTTCTAAACCAATCAAAGAGAAGATGACACTTCATCAGCTATCATGAGTCACAAAGTGCTTTTTTTTTAATGTGAACTGGTCCTCATTTTTTCCATACCAAAGTGACAGACTGTAATCAAAAATATTTTTAATTTAGGCGAAGGATTACTCTTGAGTGGCGGCCACAAATGGAAGAGAAACAGGAGACTTCTCACCCCAGCATTTCACTTTGACATCCTCAAAAGTTACATCAATGTCTACAATGATGAGACTGAAGTCCTGATGGTACGATCCTAACTGTCTTCTTTTAAGATGATTTCATAATTGTGGGCACTGAGGCTGAATGTGAATTTTTTTAAAGGACATGTATCTACTGGGGATGGAAAAAAACTTATGACATCACTTTTCCCAATAGAATAGCAATGTCCTATAAAACAGAAAAGTACCCTTAAAAAGGTACAGTATCGATCTTAACATGAACCTGAGGGTAGGTGGCATGTAATAAGAGGTTTTAATATCTTAACGTTAAGTAGGCATTTCTATGAAATAAATATCCTCAGAAATATTCCAAAGCCCCTCCCCTTGTTTCATGAAAATATTACATAACCAAGGATGTGTAAAAAAAACTAACTTCTGTTATGTAAAACCACCTGTTTGGATATTAGTTTGTTAATTGCTACAAGCACACTGTATATGTTTTTCTGTACTGTTTAATATTGTGTGATATAAAAACACCCCCCCCCCCCTCCACAAATGCATTGAGTATACAACACAATACCACATGGGATATTTCCGCTGCTTTTTCATGTGGTATGGTAAACATTATGGGGTATAGTGTTTTACAAATATGAAATCATCATTAATGTTGGTCATGAATCCATTGAATTAGGCAACCTTTCTGGAATTGCAACATTTTGTGAGTCTAGGACATGGGTGTGAGCCTCACACTTGGTGAAAATACTCATGGTCTGTAAAAATAAAAGTTATGTCATTTGAAACCTGATAGTTATGTTACTTTATTTTCTATCCAGGAGAAGTGGCTGAAGAAATGTGAAAAGAATGAGAGCTTTGATATCCAAACTGATGTCTGCCTGAGCACTCTGAGCATAATTCTGAAATGTGCTTTTTCATATGAAGAGAAAATTCAGGAAACAGAGTAAGGGCAAAGTATGGTATTTTTATAATCAGTATGCATCATTGAATTAATAATTTGAAAATTTTCTGAAGATGAAGAGTACCAGATACGTTTGTATAAGGAATGGCCAAAGAATCATATAGCACTTCCTTTTGAAAAGTAATGCCAATATCACACTGCCACTTGTATTTGGTTATAAGAGTGTGATCTGGAGTAGCTATATATATAAGTCATTCTTCTTCGAAACGTAAGCCAGATAGCAGATCAAGCTTTGTACATCACTGTTTCTGTCCAACACAGCTGTGATAGGCAAATAAGCTCTTCTGATATCAGTCAGTGTTCTGGACCAATCAAAAAAGTTTATCCTATGACATTTTGCTTCATTAATTGCTGAATCACAAGAATCTCATACGAAAAAAAACCCCGTAATATGTGCATTTCAGGGAAAGACATCCATATGCCGCAGCAGTTTTAGAGCTGTCCAGACTGACAGTCAAGAGGTCAATGTGAGTATTCTTTTTAAATATTGGATTAATCTGCATTTTGATGATATTAGTTACACAAAGGAAATGATGTAAAACAAGTTTTTCTTTTGGTATAATCAGGAACCCGCTTGCCCGAATGAGTGACACAATCTACAAGATGACATCTAACGGACGACAACATTTCAAACATTGCGATTATGTCCATCAAGTTGCTGAACATATCATAGCAAAGAGGAAGAAAGCTTTGGTCAGTTCTTGCATTATCATTATCATTGTTGAAAGCAAAACCAGATTTTCCCTTTTTTTAAATGCTCACAGAGGTGTTCAATACATGTAGTACTAATAGCGGCATGTCGGTGTCCCCTGATCAATGTGCATTGGACATGTGCAAGAATGACTGTAGGCTGCAGATCTGAAATGTCGACAGAAAGGACTTAAAACGATCAGTTCATTCTTTCTAAGGTCTATCACCAATATATAAGTCATGAAAAATATGCAAATTTGATACCGACCGCTCGGTATACTGGTATAGGAGAGATGAGGTGGCAGGGCAATAATATCATTTTTGCTCTCAGCCAATAGATTAAAATAAATGATATTGATTTGAAGTGGTAGGGTGTTACATTGAATATGCATTTAAAGCTTATGAGTTAATAAATATAAAATTTTAGGATACTGTGTATATACACAAATATTATTATTCATTCAATTTTGACAGTATTGATTTATGTAAATTATAAATATTGTGTGAAATTCACAATCACATGCCATTTTATACATTGTATACCTTATGCAATTGAGTGGCTGCTACATTTGACAATGTCTATATATTATAAAAAATATATTACCTGCTTGGTGTGATGCAGAAAGAAAACCCAGATGCCTTGAAAGACAGAAAATATCTAGATTTCCTTGACATATTACTGCAAGCAAAGGATGAAGATGGAACCGGATTGACCGACCTTGAAATTCGGGATGAAGTTGACACTTTTCTCTTTGAAGGTATATGTACAGTGCCTCAAAAAAATTTTAATAACGGTGTAGGGGAAAGTGGGGCATAACCACCCCCCTAAGACAAAATGTCTCACAGGATGATAATGACCAACACAATTAAGAACTCCAATTGGCAATATGACACACTCTTAGAGTACTTTCATATCCCCTACCTGCAGCATCAAATGACTCTCCCTTATAGCATAGGAATACGAAATAGTTTTTGGTACAAGGTGGGTGGTTATGTCCCATGCTCGGGGCATAACCACCCACCCCATGGGCATAACCCCTCCCCCAAGGAACAAAAATAACTGGAGGATTTCCGTATCTGGTGGAAGGATACTATGTCCCTTTCTGATGAAAATGCAGGTGCTCTTGACTTGGAAAGTAACAAACCATATCAGCGTCCTCACTTTTGCTATGGTAGTGACCTCTGAGATAATTCTCTCTGGGACGCTCCCGCCAATACCAATCTTTTGGCTTTTCAAGACAGCCCAAATGACATAATCTATGCTAACCCTTCCCAAGTTCCTCACACATTTACAGTACATTTTTAAGAACCCCCCTCCTGTTTCTGTAACCCCCCTACTGTATTTTTTCCAGGGGCGGGTGGTTATGCCCCATATTGGGGTAAAACAGCCACTACCCCTATTATCACTAATGACATGATTTAATGACAGTTAAATCCATTTTAAAAATTAGTCAGAATATGAACCAAGACAATGCCTATTACCGATACCTTACATCTCCTTTATGTAGAATGCCATCACAAATACCGTCACATGTAAAAATAAGATGAAGTCGCTTAAAAAAGCTAAAAAACTAACAAACTGAGCTGACCAGTATGGTTCTGCCTTTTGCTTGCAACCCCGTCTTTTAAAAATGTGTCTTTCACAAGTAAAATCACCTGCACTAACAATATTTTCACTATGTGGAACCAATCACCTTGAACCACTGGGTGGGTGGTTATGCCCCTGGGGGTGGTTATGCCCCACCTTCCCCTACTTCCAAAAGAAAATTCATTTAATTTATGTAGGTTCAGTTATGAGGAGATTCAAGAGATTGCACTTGACAAATGATAATTTTTTTAAGCATTGTAATGTTTCATATCATTGGTTGCCAGCCGATATGGATCCAACACTTGTTAGCTGGAGTCCAAACAACATATTTTTTGTGTAAATGAGGAAAACTTTCAAGTAAAAACAACCAACAAAATGTTCAGTCCTGATCAATTTTTTGTGTGATTTAATGACAAAGTAATGTCATAAACAAGCATAACTTCTTTATTCTCTCTGCAAAATGAGTTGAATTGGACAGAGACCAGCTGGCATCAGTTTTGTCTGTTTCAAAGAAACTATATACGAAAGCATATTTAATTTTCTTAAAATATCTTTTGATTTTTAAAGCATCCACAACTCAGTTGATGCTAGCCTTTGCTTACAATGCCTTATTTTTGTGATCAGGTCATGACACAACTGCATCCGGGATATCATGGACCCTATATTCCCTGGCTAAACATCCAGACATTCAAAAGAAGGTTCGGCAAGAAGTCGACGATGTGGTGGCAGGACGGGAAAGTAAAAGGATTCTATGGTAAATACAGATAGACGTGCTGCAATTTCGATTTTCCTACATGTTATCATCGCACCATTGAAATTACAGATGATCTTCTAACTCTATTAGAAAATTAAAGAAGGAAAAAAGGGCCTTGTGCAGCTCTGCAACTGTATCAATGAAATTTAGGATTTTAATATCGTTTTTCTTTTTTTATTATCTTGGAGTTTCCTTTCACATGTCCAGAAATTTCTTATGAAAGTTTTTTTTGTTTCTTATTATTATTTTTTAGGGATGACATGAATCAGTTACCATACTTGACACAATGCTTAAAGGAGTCCTTGAGACTGTGGACTCCTGTTCCTTTCATCGCAAGGAAACTGACAAGACCACTGACCATAGATGGAGTCACTCTACCCCCAAACACTAATGTCAACATCAACATCCTTGCTTTGCATCATAACCCTACAGTTTGGGGAGATGACCATGACGTAAGTTGTATAAGAATTATAATTTTTAATCTTCTTAGAATTAGTCAATGCACAAAAAAAGATCTTTCATAAAAAACGATCTTACAAGTATAGATATTTGTCTGGTCAAAACAAATAGTTACATAGGACATCAGAGATATGTTTCAATGAAATCATATTCTGGAGCAAACTGGCTCCCGTCGTTTTTGGGATCAGTAAGCAACTCTCCGACTGTTTTTCGATCGACTTTGTTATTTACTCAATACACTGTACCATCATTGTGATTTCCTTTATTGCTATGAGTTATGCCACTGCATTTAAAGTCTCCTAATTACATTCCAGGAATACAAACCTGAGAGATTCCTCCCAGAGAATATTAAGAAAATGGATAACTTCGCTTTCCTTCCTTTTTCGGCAGGACCAAGGTAAATATATCATAACTGACTCAACAGTGTTTCTCTATTGTTTCACTTATTCCACTAGAATGCTTACTCAATTTTGATATTTGTTTGACTTCAGAAATTGCATTGGCCAGAATTTTGCCTTGAATGAACAGAAAGTCGTTATTGCAAGAATCATCCAAAGGTATTTTATGTAAACCAATTCTTTTATATACATATATATATGTATCTCAGTACATACAATATTTTATGCTGTTTGTAACGTCAGTTTCACTTATTTGTGTGTTCCATGCAGATTTGACCTGGCAGTCGATGAGGACCATCCAGTTTTTCCAAGACCCGAATTAGTGACTCGTGCTTTGGAAGGAATCAAACTGATAATGAAACCGAGATGAATGTAGAGACTATTACAAATATACGGAAATATATTAGAAAATTAAGTGTACACCACTACAAATTTATATCAAGGATTAATCGTGGAACAATATCTTGATTATAATGTTACATCAACTGCCCTTGCTAACTCCAAAAAGCAGTTTACAAATTGAAAGGTTTAGGATTTAAAACATATAGTAACTTGCTTGACTCAGGTGTTGTTCCTGTTATGGACTTACGGGTTATTAAGACTTTTCTAATCCAGAAGAAAATATTCACTAAATTACCTATTTCAAAGTTATGTAGAAAATGTACCTATTAACTTAGAAAATGTGCAATGTCAACTGATTTGTTGCTTTTTATTAGGTTAATTTACCCTCTATATAACAGAAGATTTCAAATTTGTAGACATAAGTAGTAGAAAATACATCATTTCTCCAGAAATTTCCATTGGTTGAGAGAAGGTATGACACCACTCTCTCCTGAAAAATGACACAGCGTTTTACACGAGGGACCATGGCATTCTATTCCATTGGTCTCCTCAATGGAACTGACTCTAGCTGTTTCAAGTAAGAATGTCTGTTTTTGTTTCACACATTTTCAGTACATTTAAATTTCTTCCTGCAATTCTGCAATTCTGCAATAAATTCTGCAGTTTAGAAGAAAATTGCAGAATTCTGCAATTCTGCAATAAATTCTGCAGTTTGGAAGGAAACTGCAGAATTCTGCAATTCTGCAATAAATTCTGCAGTTTGGGAGTGAAACTGCAGAATTCTGCAATTCTGCAATAAATTCTGCAGTTTTGGAGGAAACTGCAGAATTCTGCAATTCTGCAATAAATTCTGCAGTTCTGCAGCTCCATGCAGTATTTGTGAACCTCTGGTATTTAATCCAGCTTATCAATTGCAATGCATCTGTTAAGTTCAGACCTCTTCAACTAGGGTCTTGCAGCTTCCCAGGAAATATTGGTTGGGGGGGGGGGGGGGAGAGGAGTAGCGGTTCGGGGGTCGGTTGGGAGGTCTGGGGTTTTGATGCTCACCTGTCCCAGCAGCTTTTTGAACAGTTTCTGCAACAGAATCTGTAGTTCTGTAGGAATTCTGCAGCCTGGGAGGTTTTATGCACTTCTGCAGGTAGGTAGCTGCATATTCTGCAGTTTCAAATAAACCTGCAGCATTCTGCAATTCTGCAGTTAGGGAGGAAACTGCAGAATTCTGCAATTCTGCAATAAATTCTGCAGTTTGGGGGTGAAACTGCAGAATTCTGCAATAAATTCTGCAGTTTGGAAGGAAACTGCAGAATTCTGCAATTCTGCAATAAATTCTGCAGTTTGGGGGTGAAACTGCAGAATTCTGCAATTCTGCAATAAATTCTGCAGTTTGGAAGGAAATTGCAGAATTCTGCAATTCTGCAATAAATTCTGCAGTTTGGGAGTGAAACTGCAGAATTCTGCAATTCTGCAATAAATTCTGCAGTTTGGGAGTGAAACTGCAGAATTCTGCAATTCTGCAATAAATTCTGCAGTTTTGAAGGAAATTGCAGAATTCTGCAATTCTGCAATAAAATTTCAACACAACAACACCGGGAGTTCAAAGTGAACTGCTATGGACTTCTTCTTCTTCTTCTGTTGGTGTCCATTCTCCCAGGTCGCCACTCTTGTGGGGAGCAGCACTTGCATGTTTTGTTTTCTTGTGGATTAGTCAACGTTCTACCACTCTGCTCGGCCAATTCTCAATCAAATTTCATTCTGAAAAAAGTTGCGGGTACCCTGCAACCAGGTCTATTGACTGAAGTTGACAGTGTTTGTCTGTTGTTGTTTCTTTTTTCTGTACGACACGTTTTTCGGCGATCGGTCAGCTCGCAAAAATGCATTTTGCGAGCTGACCGATTGCCGAAAAAAGTGCCGTACGGCAAAAAGAAACAACGACAGACAAAAACTGACGACTGTAGTAAATAGACCTGGTTGCAGGGTATCCACCACTTTTTTCAGAGTGAAATTTGGTTGAGAATTGGCCGAGCAGAGTGTCAAAACGTCCATAGAGGCATAGAGGTTTATTTTGAAGCAGCCCCCCCCCCCCAACTCGACCCCAGAACTGCTACCCCCCCCCCCCCAACCAACGTTTCCTGGGTAATAACAAGTCCCTTGTACCAGAGGTTCACAAATACTGCATGAATTCTGCAATAAATTTGTTCTGCAAAATGTATTGCAGAATTGCAGAATTCTGCAATTTCCTCCCAAACTGCAGAATTTATTGCAGAATTGCAGAATTCTGCAATTTCCTACAAACTGCAGAATTTATTGCAGAATTGCAGAATTCTGCAGTTTCCTCCCAAACTGCAGAATTTATTGCAGAATTGCAGAATTCTTCAATTTCACTCCCAAACTGCAGAATTTACTGCAGAATTGCAGAATTCTGCAATTTCACTCCCAAACTGCAGAATTTATTGCAGAATATGCAGGTGGAGGAAGAAATTTAAATGTACCGCTTTTTTGCAGAACTGCAGAATTCTGCACTTTTTTTGCAGAACTGCAGAATTCTGCACTTTTTTTGCAGAACTGCAGAATTCTGCACTTTTTTTGCAGAACTGCAGAATTCTGCACTTTTTTTGCAGAATTCTGCAATTCCTTTGGAAACTGCAGAATTCTGCAGTTTTTTTGCAGAACTGCAGAATTCTGCACTTTTTTTTGCAGAATTCTGCAATTCCTTTGGAAACTGCAGAATTCTGCAGTTTTTTTGCAGAACTGCAGAATTCTGCACTTTTTTTGCAGAACTGCAGAATTCTGCACTTTTTTTGCAGAACTGCAGAATTCTGCAATTTTTTTGCAGAATTCTGCAATTCCTTTGGAAACTGCAGAATTCTGCAGTTTTTTTGCAGAACTGCAGAATTCTGCACTTTTTTTGGAAACTGCAGAATTCTGCAGTTTTTTTTTCTGCAGAACTGCAGAACTGCAGAACTGCAGAAAGAAATTATACACTCCTCCACATTTTTAGTCAAACACTATGCATTCAGATGATCCACATAATGATTATTTTTACAGAAAACAAAAAAAACACATGTATGTGTGTAACATTTTAATGACTGGGGGAGGGGGAGTTTTGATGAAACATTCTGTCAAAAGTGATACCCCCCTTTGGTTACGCGAATATTTGTTGTATCTTCCTTTTCTTTTGTTAAAATTTCATTTGACGATTAAGCATGTTGTATAAAATAAGTACCCCCCCCCCCTTGAAACATGAGTGAAAAATTGATACCCTGTCAGGAAAAATTCCCATTGCCACAAGTCATAAGAAGCATGTGCAAAAAGGTGGTTCCCACTCAAGTAAAACCGTAGAAACTATCACCCCCCCCCTCAACCTCGTCATAAAATTTAATTCTGAATAGTCCCTTACTGTTATCACAGACAATGCTTTTGGTCAAGGCATGATAATTTAGTGTTCAGAGATGTGAAGCCGTTTAGATTTGGCTTGAGACTGATTTAATGTCAACTGAAGCAATCAACAGTTACACAGGAGTGTGAAATACAACAGTTCACGAGGAAATTTAAGATTTTGTGTGGATGGCGATTTCAAATGTGTGAAAAACTGCCACAATACCAAGTTGGCGTTTGCAGCAGTTTGTTGGTTGAAATTAGGACATCATTTTTCCAGCTAACATCACTCGCTTGAATCAAACTGAAAAAAAGTGACATGGTGTGTGCAGCTCGACCTATCACCTGCCAGGATTTTCTGATGTCAGACCAAAAATTTTGCAAATTTTTTTGTTATTTGATCAAAGTCTACAAATATGAAATCATCTGTAACTAAAAATTCACAAATTTAACTCTAATCCACATTGTTTACATCTATGCGATGCTGTGATAGCCGTCTTCTCTCGCTGGAGTTCTGTAATGGTATTAAATTTAGATCTCAAAATTCGGGCAAATGTCACTCGCCGCACCCCCCCCCCACCCTACAATTTGCATGCACCATACGCCTATGAAAACACTACAATAGTTGCACGAGTGCTACTTACTGAACTGGCTTGAGAAGGGGGATCTCCAATCCTTCGTCACACATATTACAGAATATGGCAGACCGAAGAGTCACAGATTTTTCGTGAATTTGGCATTTTTACAAATTATTTATTGTCAATTTCTCTAATATTATAAATATATAATCATTGAACTCCATTCATTTATAGGAAGAAATACAATTTAGAAGTTTGGCTTTGATTATTGAGTGCCTTTAATTGTAGACATGGCAATGGCCCTGATAGCAGTGCTACCAGGCACACTTTTTTCCTGAGATGTTTTCTTCCAGGACAGGTTATCTTCGAGGACATGTTATTCTACTCACAGCGAGCCTGAACAAAGCCTGAACAAACTTTGTGTTTAAAAAAAACTGACCAAGAAACTGGTTAGTGCAGTGAAGCAAAGTAAAGTCAGACGAACATTTTGATTTGTCAAACAAAAAAATCGGTTGGGATTTTTTTTTGGAGATATTGGAGTTTTAAGTTTCTTTATTTATCACACCCTATTCTTAGTATAAAATTTCCGTCAAAGAATGCTCCGAGTTACCTATTTTTCTTGTTTAGTTATATCTAAGATTAAAATCATTACTCAGAGGTTAAAATATGCAGTCATTGTCTCTGCAGAAAGTACGTACCACTTCATCCAGACAGACAGGATGTGATAAACAGCAAACATTTCTGGCTTGATGTCTGAGAAAATGTAAGAAATACCAAGTTGTGTTAGTTTCATAATTCTGGTGAATGATTTTAGCAGATGCGCTCTCATCATCTCATTGTAACAGTGCTTGTTTCACAGTGGTGACATTTCTTATAAAATACATATGCTTGCTGTCGGTTTTATGGCATTTTTTCAACAGCAGGGTTTTCCAGACTGTCTGTCCTGTCCCTCTGCTCCAAAGCATCCACAATTGGTGGAGGGACGGTCTGAAATGGGAAAGTCTGGTGACTACATTTCATTTGCCCAAATCAAGTATGACTTCTGAGTCTTGTAAGAACTTATCAAATATATAATCAAAATCACAAGTCAATCATTTTGGTAAAAATGGTGCCCTTTAACATCTCTTTGAAACGGCTTCATTTCTGATAATTCACAATATCAATTTGAAGCTGTGTTAGCCTGTGAATCTGATATGTGGTCCTTCATATAGGATAATTTTGCAGTCTGGTTTTCAGACTGTGGGTTTACAGTGTACATTTATAAGGGGTGACTGAGGGTTGTAGGGGGGGGGAGGTTGGTTTGCGATTGGAAAAGGTTGAGGCACCTGTGGTTCGCATGGTCTGCTCGCCACAAAAGAACTACATGTATTGTTCACTTTTAATCAGAAATTACTCTTTTAAGAGAAAACTAAGTTTTATCATTCTGCAATTTCTAAAATGGGGTCAGCCATTTTTGTACACCCAGTAGTTGTGTATTTATGATCCTTGGAATCCATGTGGGTGCAACATAAATGTATAGAAAATAATTTAAATCTCAAAATGTTTCACTTTTTTAGTAGCGGCGATCTGTCATCCATGAAATAGATTTTAAAGAATAGAATAGAATATTTATTTGCCTCAAAAATGAGATTGGTACATAAATAATACAGTTTTAAAATATAAAATTGTTGTATAAATGGTAAAATAATCATAAAAACACGTACTAACATTAAAATGGTTTTAACAACATTTCTAACAGCTGCTTGTCTGTTGGATCATAACGTTTAAGCAGTTGCCTGCAACTGTCAACCAACCCGTCATTTTGAAAACCTTTACATTTCATTGATTTACATATTTTTTTAGTATAGTTACGGCTAAAGATCACCTTCAAAACGCTTATGTCTTGTTGACTACAAACATTTAAGACCCTATGACATGAAGCGTCAGGAATGTTTTTTAATACATGACAATAAAAGGTTTTCGCCCTGGCACTGTTGCTCATTATTGCATTCATTAGTTGTAAATTTTGAGCATTTATTATAAGGTCAACATTGGGAATATATAGGAACAACGATGCAAATTGACATAAATCGTCCCAAATTGAGTAATGTTAAGGTTAACATTTATTTAATATTGTCCCAAATAGATTGCATGATAACGTCCCAATATACCTATATAAATAGACATGTAATTATAGTTTGTGCATCGTGAGGAGTTGAGCTCATCAACCTATACTCATCGAGATCCTCCCATCCTTACTAGCCAGATTCGTCTGGGGTGCTTCGAATATATAGAGCGGAGGGGTTTACTGAAGAAGAAGAAGAAGATCAATTAAATTGGCGGACTAAGTCTGTGTCACAGTAGAAACACAAAATGTAAGTATTAATATTTAGTATCGAGGGGGGGGGGGCTTGGAGTTTTTTTTAAATAAATAATTTCTTGCTCAGTTTTGGTGAAATAAGTAAATTCTTTTTGAAATAAATAATTTCTGGCAGGGAGCGTTTCTTTATAAGTTGTTGCTTGATTTAGGAATGACTATTCAGGGACTTCGCATGCTTGAAGAAAAATAAATACTGCCGACGTCAACGTATAAATAATTTCCCATGTGCACCGAGGAAAACTCAAAGCCTCTCCTGGTGATTAAATGGTCGCCCCCTAATGCAGGGATTGACAGAAATTGTTCCAAATTTAGTTACTTCTGCTTAAAGAATTAACATTCTAGCACATTATCTCAAATAGATTGCATAACAACGTAGCAAGCATGCAATATATCTTATACACTCTTGCTCATAAATATGGAATATAGGCACATGTCAAAATGTGAGTAGAAATTGGGTAACACCATTTCATTATGGGAACAGCAAACCGACTTCCAACAAATTTTCTAGATAAATATGGGTCCATTCAACATCACAAAGTGGAATTTTATGAATTCGGAGAAAATCTTGAAAACCGGGTCAATAATGGAAATGCTGAAAAAACAACAAGTATTCCGATTTTTAAACAAGTTGGTATCACATGAAATATTGTTGATACGTGAAAATAAATGACAGCGAAATAATAATTTGGTTCAAAATTAGTTAGTAAGATAGTCCACATTGGGGAAATACCCACTAGGGGTAATCTAGACTTCGACTTGAATGGGACACCAATTTTTTCGTGATTTGAGAATATTTTTCTCTCTAAAAGAGCTTTAGCTCTGAAATTTTAAGGGGTAGAAGGCCGTGTGGAGTTAAACATATAATCAAGTTTTGAGGTGTTCTCATTGTTATGCAATTTCTTTGAAAGCATGCATTGCAACCCCAAATCAACCAAATGAACTGAAAATTGTGTACCGTATATTAATATATTTGTCATATATGTTTTCCAAACAAAGTTGTGCCATAAGCTTGGATTAGGTATCCGATTAGCCAGTTATATTTAAAAGTTGAAATTTTGTTAGATATCTTTGTAAAACTTCTCAAATTTATTAAAGAATTTATGATGATGGTCTTTTCATCTTTATGGTCTTTTCAATCTTTTTTGACTCCGTAAAAATGAAATGGATTATCTTCACATCTTCACGATCCTCGGCCCTCGGTTTAAGATTATATTATTAATATGACTGCTTGGTGAATTACATCCAGGTCACTTTAGTATTTAACTAGACATTCGTTAAAAAAAAAAAGAATTCAAGGTAGCTTTTGAAAATAAATCAAATAATATAAATAATCAATTTCAAAGAAAATACATTTCAGCTCCCTAGAAAATACAAAATTAAATTTTGAGGGCACCCTAGCTGATTGCATGAATGTATGAGCTGAAGCTGTGCAACTGTCTTGGGTTTTTTCCTGGAAACGGAGCGGGGAATTCATTTTGGGAAAGATGTGTTCGCAGACTGGGAATTAATTTTGGGGAAACATCTATTTACAGTCTGATTCTATTTTTCTAGGAAACCTAACAGAATAACTTACGTTGTCACTTATAACTTATATGCCATGCGGCGTCCATGCGTCTTGTATGTCTGCTGTCTAGGACGAATTTTAAACATAAATGGTCTATATTTACAAACCTAATTAATTTCCAACAACAACAAGAGCGAACAGCTAAGAGGCCGAACGACACACAAACTGATGATGTCATGCAGTGTATCCATATCGAGCACCAAAGAAAATATATAGTTAGCAAGCTGAATAGTTATTCCGAAAATTGTGACATTGATCTGCTCTGCTAACTAATAAAAATACTCTATATAGTAAGAATTTCATGTTTACTCACTTAAAATTAGTCATTTTGTCTAAGGTACTCTAGATAGATAGTCAAGTTTTTCAGTGCAGGAGGATCCCCCTTAGGCCTATATATCCATGACTATTAATTAGGACCGACGATCAAGTGATCTGGCCAAAAAGGTTTTCAGAACAATCACTTTTGAATCCATGCATATGACTTCTGCCGTAAATATTATTGTCCAAACTTTCGTTTTCAATCTTGTATACATTTTGCTGTCACAAACCTTGACTGTTTTCATTGCACTCTCCGAGGATATGATTGAGTTCATTTTTTGTTGTAGCAGTAACACAGTGATACGATTGACAGAAATTGTCCCAGATAAACTACAGTTATTGTTACTAAAAGAACTATCAGTAAATTTAATGAGTCCCAAATAAATCACATGTAATGTCCCATTATATGCTCTGTTTAAAACATGATATGTTCTCATTTCGCACGTTGCGAATGAGAATAAAAACCTTGATTTAAAGTCGGGACAGGATAAAAACAGATAATGCAAGCGACAAACCGGTCTTAACCTACTACTTCATTATTTCCACTCGCAGATAGAATCTGTGACATGGTGAATATTCCAAATGTGAGTACATGTTGACTAATTTGAAGTTTGAACTGATCTTACTGTGTAATTGGCCTCGCTAAGGGCTGGCAACATTGTTGCGATTGACAAAATTGTCTCTCCATTCTGGAAACGTATATAAATTTATTTGTTTTTCAATTTGTAGAAAAAGATTTTTAATTTGTTACATTCAATGAATGACAACTCGACGAGTACTTACATTCGGCTGCTTGTGAACATCAATGACCTCATAACAGGCCCTATCCACAGCATTGAAATAAGTCGTTAAAACTTGTCATTGGGTAACTTGTGACCTCATTGACACTCAGTATTGAAAACATTGCTAGTATAGGCTATGACTTCATAAAGTCCTTGTGACTCAATAAGAATAACATGGCATGGATAGGGCTGTAACCTCACATGCAACATATCAGTCCACATCAGTAAGCACTTCGTTTGTCTACTGTAAATCGTATATATATCAGTGCCACCATATTGGTGTGCATGGCGGATTGGTGGAGCCACTTGAGGTGGTTTCCTGTTTCATCAATACATTGCAGTGGCGGATACAGGGGGGGCCTAGGGGGCCCGGGCCCCCCCCTAGACCACTGAGATTAATAATAGTATTTTGAAGAAAATACGCCATGACGCGGGCTTGCGAATGCCGAAACACGCCCGGCCCCCCCCCCCCTAGATGACCTTGTCTGGATCCGCCACTGCATTGGCTTGGAGAAAGCATAATCATGTCTCATTAAAAAAAAATCACTTTTTTAAAAATCAACTTGCTGTCAGTTCTTGAAAAACCACAGTGAAGAGTGTAGGTAAAGAATATATTTCTTTGTTTCATCTTCAGATTTAAATGACTGGAAGATGGAGATTTATGTGAGAGCAATTGCTGCTATAATAGCTGTGCCAGTCTGCTACAAGGCCTATCAATACTTACAATGGGTGTACAGAAATTGGTTTATCATTGGCAAAGAAGTGGATAAGTTACCTGGTCCTCCTAAAAAATGGCCCTATGGCAATTTGCATCTGGTAAGCTGATTTGATTTATGACTTCCAGATGTGAACGAGAATGCATACAGAAAAAAATCCTCTCCCTCTGCGAGGCTTGAATGTGCATATATATGTAATAACACATTGAAAGTCTCACTGTACTTGAAGCTCTTTGTATATTATTTATATTTATATATAGGCCTCATGACAGGATACGCCCCCTCCCCCCACCCTATGGAGTAAGTCCAACATAAGAAAAGGTTATATGGGGTAGTGAAGGGGTTATGTGGGGGGAAATGGGAGCGAATAGGGGAAAGCAGATAGAGGTCGGCGCTGCGACCTATCCACCACAGGACCAATGGCAAGTGGGGGGAAAGTGCGGGCAAGCGGGGGTCAGGTGGGGGCAAGTGAGGGTAATTGGGGAATTGGGGTAGCAGGGGGAAAATGGGGGGTAACTGATATTGCAGGAAAAAGAAAAGGGAGAGGGCCCAAGTCAACAATTTGACCTCACTGTGATATATCTGTGAGCTCTTCAAAGACACCTTGAAAGCTCACAGAAAAGACCTCACATCAACCTCATTTTGAAGCCAGGCATTGAGGGTGATTTGAACTCATGTGAGGTCTCACAATGGGATTCATGTGAGCCTCTTGTGAGCTTCCTGTGTGCTCCCTGTGAGCTCCCTGTGAGCTCTCTTTAAGATTATTCTGTGAGATCACATTGTGAGCTTTTGGTGAGCCTTTTCTGAGGTCAACTCTGCACTGTGAACTTCTCTGACCTTTGCAGTGTGAACTTACTATGACCTCTTCTATAGTTAGATAAATACACAAACAGAATAGCAAGTTTGTTGACTCCTTTTATTTGTTAAATCATGTTGCAGGATTTGGGGGGGGGGGGTGGCATCATTCAATCCTCTTCATTCCTGTTGTCCAACCCATACATATTTACCACAACCTCAGTCCTGATACGCAAAAAATAAATTAAATTAATACAAATCAATGTATGTACAACAATTTCAATAAATGTCCAATAAATTAATAAGTGCTATACTGTGTGTTTGCCTGTTTGGCTGATATCTATTTTCTAATTATTCAAGACACATGATCACTTGACAACAGAAAGATATTAAAATATCAGTTCATACAGATCAAAACTTTTGTGTTTCGTTAGTGCAATGACTCCTGATAATGACAGTTAAAAGATTGGCCAAAACTGCTGTACAAGTTAACTGCCAAAACACACATGGTTGTCAATTTTCGGAGGCTAAATTTCATTGCCTGTAGAATCACTAATGGTTTAAATCCATGCTTACATAATTTTCAAAACCACAAACTATGTAAAACATACTTACAGCCATTCTTTCATCCCCCAAATTTCTCTGTTGCATGTTGATTCAAAATGGTGGTTGGTATGTTGTGATGGCCCTGTGATGTCACTTCCTGTCACAAAACGCTCACAGTGTGAGCTCTCTGTGAGATCAATATATGACCTCAAGTGATACCACAATGTGAGTTCCTTGTGACCTCTCTGTGAGATCTCATAGTGACACCATCATTTTGTTAGCTCACAGTGAGCTCACAGCGAGCTCACATTTTGACCTCAGTATGTGAGATTTCTGAGAGCTCTGTATGAGGTAGTAATACATGAGGTCACAAGGTATGAGGTCACTGTGATATCTTGATGATACCCTCCAGTATGACATCACCATGTGAGTTTCTTGTGATCTCACAGTGAGTGCTGTGCAAACTCAAATGTTGACTGGTGGGGGGGGAGTATCCTGTCATGAGGCCTATACATCCACTGTCATTTGTTTTCATATGATAAATCATAAAAGCTAGTCTGAACAAATGATTTATCACAATATGTTTAGTCAGCCTTTATCATTGTTTTCTCTGTTTAGATCTCAGGCTTTGATGAAAGACTATTCCACTTTCAAATTGAGCTAGCCAAGAAATATCCCCGATGGTGGCGATTCTGGGTTGGGCCTTTCCTTCCCACAATTTCCTTGTGCCATCCTGAAACCATCAAGGCTTTGGTGAAGACGGAAGAACCCAAGTTCACAGAAGCGAGTGGAGGCTATGTGCTAGCTCAACCTTGGCTGGGTAAAGCATTTGTTGTTCTTCCAAATGTAGCATTTAGCTGTTTAAGAGTTTATCTGATGAAATTATTTTACCATGCAGTCTGTGAGTTTAACATTTCAAGGCTGGATTGCATATCGTTGAACGGTTGTGGTCCGGGGGGGGGGGGCAAAAATTGGTCAACAAATCAAAAAATAAATTGGTGAACAAATCAAATGTAAAAATTTAGTGAAAAAATGAAATCAAAAATGTTGACAAATCAAATCAAGAATTGGTGAACCAATCAAATCCAAAATCCGTAAAACAAACCATACAAAGACTTGGTGAAACAAAAAATTTAGAAAAAATCAAGTCACTAATTTTCACCTTGGTGCACTGCAAAGAAATAGTCAATTTATATCAAATGCATTGCATCAATAGATCACCTGTCTCGAAATGAACCTTACGGCCTATGTATCTTTCTGGTCCATATCCCTTCACACAATAACTTGCATGTGAAGACTATAGGCCGTGATAGTGGAACTCCCTTTTTTCCAGCTCTCCTGTGTTGACGAGCAGAATAAAACTATTTCCGGGAACAAGCTGCCATTTTGTACCATTGCTGAGTCAGTGGAGCTGGCATTCCAGGCCCCAGGGCACTTTTAATCCATTGAAAACATTACAGATTTGCATTGCCGAGTCTTAAATGGAATGTTTAGCATTGATTGCCACCATATTCCAGTACTGTCAGGCTGATTAGACTTTGTTACGGACCTTAGAAACCCCGGCTCCATTGAAAATTCCCAGACTGATGTTTCCGGAAATAGTTTTATTCTGCTCGTCAACACAGGAGAGCTGAAAAAAGGAGAGTTCCACTAACGCCCGCTATAAAGCATGGGAATACCATTTTGCTTTAAGCATACACTCATTGCAGGCAATGGACTCTTGCTCAGTGCTGGCCAAGTCTGGAAGAGAAACAGGAGACTTCTGACCCCAGCATTTCACTTTGACATCCTCAAAAGTTACGTCAATGTCTACAATGATGAAACCGAAACATTGATGGTATGTTGGCATCGTTGACAAAAACTAACACTGTAAAGTGCATACATTAAGCAACTCTAATAATCTAGATAATCTAGATGTTGTCTTCCCACTGTTATCTGCTTATCTAGATATATATATTTCTATTTATCTATGCCTTCCAGAAAAAGTGGACAGAAAAGGGCGCCAAAGGAGAAAGTTTCGACATCCAGACTGATATTTGTCTCTGCACCCTCAGTATCATTTTGAAATGTGCTTTCTCATATGAGGAGAACATTCAGGAGTCTGGGTAAGATTGTAATATAGGAGTTCATTGCCGTCTATAACTTGCCTAAAATTTTTGGAACGTTATTTCAATAATTGACTTTTATTTTCAAATTGAATTTGTTTTTCAGTGGGAGACATCCATATGCAGCAGCTGTATTGGACCTCTCCAGGTTATTGGTAGAAAGAGCATTGTAAGTATTACTTCCACATAGAGTAGGTCGGGGCAAGAAGCCCGGGTTAGGTGAGAGGCCCCCAGGGTTATATCCAAACTTACATTTTTGGTGCGTTTATCTATTGATAGGATTGAAGCTAGAGGCGTTTCAGGTGTCAGGTGACATCACAAATTTTCGGGGCATACAGCACCAAACCATAGTAGAAATTATAGAAACAGAAAAATGTACCTGTTTTTTGTAACTTTGACTAATACTTTGAAAGGGGTTGTCCGAAATGACTTTTGGAAATATTTAAAATTGTAATGGATATCTGCATTGCTTCCCTTTATGACCATCACATAAATATGATTTGGATCTTTTTTTTTGCATTTTAGTTAAAAATATAGAGGTCAAATTAAAATATGTGTGTTTGGGGCGAGAGGCCGCGCATGATATGGGGCATGAGGCCCCCTTCACTGGGGGGTCGAAGCTGCTTCAGGAACCATAATGTGTACTTTACCTTAAATCTTGATAATATAGCTAATTAAAATATAGATAAAAAATTGGCACAAAATTGAAACAGGGCAAAAAATATTAAAAAATAAAAGTATGAACAGAAAAATTCTGAAATTCAGAAAAAGTGAATAGAATGTCTTAAAAATGATAGAAGAACCCTAAGAAATAACTTTTGGGCTGAATGTGCTCGCAAAAATATTGCCATAGGATTATAGTAGGGGGGCTTCTTGCCCGTTGGGTGGGGTAAGAAGGCCATTTTAAATTTTTTACAAAATTGGCCGTAACTCCTTTATTAAAATTGGTAGTCATTTGTTTCACTAGTTATTAGTAGAGTCAAGTGATCCCTTCCTGACACAATAAGCATTCAAATAATTGCCCGTAAAAAGTAGGTCAAATCGCACCTCAAAGTTAAGGGGGGCCGCATGCCCCGACCTACTCTACTGTATAAGATGTGCCATGGCCTAGGAATAAGGTGCTCGCATGGTAACCAAGACATAGCAGGTTCACTTGACCCTGGTGTAAATGGGAACTTGGCTATAGGCATTGATTGTAGAGTGACTTAGCATTGTGTATGCTGGAAACGGCTAGTACAAATAAAAATACCCCTTGCTTTTATTAGGTGAAAGTATGCCCTGGTTTGATATTTTAGCAGGATCACTGTGTGTGCAGGAGGGTGATCTAAACCTTAAATGCAATAAGCTTCTTTTTTTTTCTTGCAGAAATCCCATCCTCAGACTGAGTACTTTCCTGTTTAGTCTTACTCCCAATGGTCGTAAATTTTTCAAACATTGTAACTACGTTCATGAAGTGGCTGAAAATGTGATTTCCCAAAGGAGGAAGACCCTGGTTAGTATTTAGAAGTGTAGTTGTTCAATTTTCCTTGGAAATGTTCAAGTTCTAGTTATGAATAAGCCTGCATATGTTGTTGTTATTCCCAGAAAGAAGAGCCTAATGCACTAAAAAACAAAAAGTACCTGGATTTCTTGGACATCCTTTTGCAAGCAAAAGATGAAGATGGAACTGGACTGACTGATTTGGAAATTCGTAATGAGGTCGACACTTTCTTGTTTGAAGGTTTGTTTCAGCCTATGACATCTTGACAAGCACAAAACGCTTTGCATTCGCTAAATTCTCTGTACATTTTGCAATTTAAATATTTCAAATCACTCGTCCATTGTTTCCAGGCCATGACACAACAGCATCCGGGATATCATGGGCCCTTTATTCTTTGGCCAAACACCCTGAGTACCAGAGGAAGGCACAGGAGGAAATTGACAATCTCCTTGCTGATAGGCCTGATGGACGAATTGAGTGGTGTGTTTTGACTAACTTAAATAAGCTGTAATATTTTGTACATTTTACTGACATTTATGACCCATTCTCATGGTGAGAACCAGAGAACGTTTTACATGTATATCTGCGGAGGCAGCTTACGATGATTTCTAGGGAAAATTGGCCTGACTTGGCAACATGAAACGATTATATAATTAATTTAAAAGGGATAAAAGGCATAGAACCTACCCAGTCAGCATGCCTCGTCGGTCCAGCGTCGGCCCAGCGTCAGTCCGATGTCAGCAGCATCGGACCAACTTCGGGCCGACGTTGGACCGCCGAGGCATGCTGATAGGGTAGGGGCAAAAAACTGTTGGCGAGGCTGCAAAAACTGTCAGCGAGGTTGCAAAAACCGTCAGCAAGGCTGCAAAGCCGTCAGCAAGGCAGCGGATGGCCCTATATCCAGCTGTTCATGCTTTTCACTCGAAATATGCCCGCCGGACATCAAAAAATTTAGAAAAACTCTGGCTCTTCCTCGGAGGCTTGAAAAAATAAGTTTCAACAAGCTGAATCTTTTTTGACTTCCACGTCAGAGTTCTCCCATTTCTAGGAATGCCATGTATCAAATTGTTGTTCCGCTGATTAGCAAAAAATCGTCGGAGGGATGTCACATATTGTCAAAAAATCATCTAAATTCCCAGGAAATCCCAGCCCGCCGATGTCAAAAGTCCTCGATAACGTGCTATGAGAATGAGGCATTACATATATCTTCTAAATAAATTTATAACGATTAATGAGTGTATCAAAAACAATGCATATGCTAAGAACCATAAACTTTATTTCTTTGAAAATGTGCGTTACACTATTCCATCATTCTTAATTTATATCTTAATAATGGTACTGTTTTATTGTTATCGCCTCCAACGTTATCCAAAATGTTTTCTTCTTATCTTCTTCTGGAAGGCATGATTATGAAAATGCGAGCCCTGCAGCACCAGATTGCATCAATACTTAACACAGGTTATCCTAATCTGGTTAACTCCTAGAACTTATCTAAAAATAATTTATTCATGTTATGATATGTGCTCTGTCAATTAAAACTAGTTAGTTATCTGACTGATGTTCAGCATTGACACAAAAGCAGTAAAATGACTTAATCACATTAGGATAACACATGTTAAGCATTGATACAATCCAGTACACGTGAATAATAAATAATTGTGATGTTTGACACAATGAGTATAGGTTGCTCACCATGGGAGAGGGGATATTTTATATATCGCCCAAGGGATTTAGTCCGGGGTGTGACACATAATATTCCCGATCCAATGGTGAATAATCGGCTTATACCATGAGACAAAACAGTCAAACATGAGACGATAAGTGGACAACAAACAATATAGAAATTGTCACCCTGAAATACTGGCATATGATTGGCTGACAGAGGTGTCAAATGGTATAATGTCCTATATTTTCTTTTTTTAAGGCAAGACTTCTCCCAGCTCCCATACCTGACACAGTGTATAAAAGAGTCCATGAGACTGTGGTGCCCTGTGCCGATAATCAACAGACAGTTAACGAAACCATTAACCATTGATGGGGTAACATTGCCACCTAACACTTTGTTTGACATCCTCATCTTAGCTCTGCATCACAACGAATCAGTCTGGGGCGATGACCATTATGTGAGTTGAAATTGAGGATCCAAGATATTTTTCTTGATTTTGCCTCAAAACTTCATGAATGATATTTAGAAAGAGTCATTTCATATTTGAATAAAACATTGATTTTAGAATGCAGGTTGTGACCATTATTGAATAGTTTTTGATGATTATGCTTTACAGGATTTCAAGCCGGATCGATTTCTTCCAGAAAATATAAGTAAAATGGACAACTTTGCTTTTCTCCCATTTTCTGCTGGACCAAGGTATACGTTTATATACTACTAACTGTATCTTCTCTTATGTCAATGAACTTCTTTTAATTCCTTCATGCATCATGCTATATTTCGATTCCCATTTTGTTCAATGGAACTCAAATTTTGGTTCTACCTGGTAGGCCTTTAAATTTATCTTGATGAAAGGTGGCTTCTGTGACTGTTTTTTCTTAATCATTCATTTCAATCATTTGTCTCACATATCTAAATTACCATATTATTCATGACAAGGAGATTCTGAGGTGTTGGCCACTGGTGGGATTATCTGATTATATGATCAAAAGGCCTCATGACAGGATTCACCCCCACTCCCTCATCTTTATTCCTGTAGTATCTGTTACCCCCTATTATATATTTTAATCCCTGTTTCCCCCTTTGGCCCCTTAACTGTTTCCCACTTTCCCCCCTCATCTGCTTCCACCACTTGCCCCTGCTTCGCCCCTCTTCCCCCCACTTACCCACACTTGCCTCCTCTAACCCCCATTTGCCCCTTGCTTCCCCCTCATGGTACCATTTCCCCCAAGTAACCTCCTCCCCTCCCCCAGTTTCCCGCCTTTCCCCCTCACTACCACGGAGGAGATGCAACGCTAATCAAAAGTGTGTTTTCTATACAAGGACGTCTTCCTGCTGCAATGCATTCTGGACAACTTGTTCTGTGACATCACAGATCATACTGTCATAGGTTGCTAGGGCGACAACAGTCGTGACGTCACCTGGTGTGAAGCCTGCACCAATCACAGAGCAGTAAAATGTAAACAGGAAGCGGCTAATGTACAAAAAGATAATTCTGTGAGGCATGTTGCACCTTCTCTTAGTATATTATCTTACCAGTACCTTCAAGCGTATGGGATCTTCGTGCTCACTACCCCTCCCCTAATGACATTTTCTTATGTTAGAGTTACCCCATTGGGTGGGGGGGGGGGTGTATCTTTTCATGAAGCCTATCAATCAGTGGGTGATGGGATTAATTTGTAGAACCAAACCTAATAGGTATTTGGTTTGCAATGTTATATCTTAATTTCAGAAACTGCATCGGACAAAATTTCGCTTTCAATGAAATGAAGACAGCTATAGCACGCATCCTTCACAGGTCAGTCGATGTAATGTTATTAAATGATATTTCTGTGAATGACACCGACATACAAAATTTCAGAATTAACATTCAACTTGAACTTAAAATTTCAAAACTCTCATGGGGTGCTTATCTGCGAAGAGCTAGTAGTTCTTCTAGATAGAGCTTTTTGTGAGGTCACTGATGGCCACTATAGCAGTGGAATGTAAGTACTCGTCATTCTTTTACTGAAAATGAGTGATATGTAATCATATAGCGAGGCCAGTTTGTAATTGATTTTTGAAAATGTTGTTTACTGAAGCAATAATGGCTTGCTTTCAGGTTTGACCTGTCGGTGGATGAAGGTCACCCCGTGCTGCCTCGACCTGAAGTGGTCACTCGAGCAATCCATGGCATCAAGCTCTTCATGAAACCAAGAACTTAAGAGCTCCTCATATCCTCAAATTTTGTGATAATATTTTTTCATGTTTTGGCATTTGATTTATTATCTTGTCATAATAATTCCTCTTACACTTTTACGTTTCATTTTCAGTGAAGGGCTGATTGGTCATACATACAGTGACCATGCAACAATTGCAACATCTTGTCATTCACTTCATTCCAACTGAAAATGTTCATTTTTTGTATGAAAAAATTGCAAAACGAAAACCGTTGAAATAAATTTGCTATAGGCCTTAATATTGTATTTGTGTTCTTCTTGCCTGTCTATTGGTAGAAAACAGCAAATGTTCCAACTAAGTTGGCACCGCGACCCTTCCAGCACTGGACCTCTATCAAATGTTCAACATGAAACTATACGCACCAGATAGCCTAATAAATATACTGAATTACCATAAAACTGATGGGAGAGAATGGATCCAGGCACAATTTGTTTTTTTTTTAGAATTTAACTGAAATTGATGATTATATGTGTTCAGAAATCTTTTTTTTTAAATGACATGTTGGGGGTAGGGGTAGGAAAATGGCCTCCTGTCAAACTTCAGTCCTCCTCCTTAACTAAAGTAACATTGTATCATGTAGCCTTCTTATTTGTGGTTCCAATGACACCTACATTGTGTAATAAAAATTATTATTAAGGGAGTTATTGCTAATTTTGTGACAGAAAGTCTGTTACGTTAAAAACAACTAAATTCCCGATGCGGTGCTCAGATAAATAGATTTTTATGGATGTATTTGTGACTGTGTGTTTCTAGTGTTGATAGTAGTTTTAGAACTGATTGATTAAATTCACCCAGGCTGAATTTATGATTTTTTTGCATAGTATTTAGCCTCAAATGGTGATTATATATGGGCGGAAATCATTTTATTAAATAAAATGTAGGGGTAGGGGTAGGAAAATGGCTTCCTATCAAATTTTAGTCCCAATTTTCGAGTAAAATAACATTGTATCATGTAGCCTACTTATTTGTGGTTCCAATGACACCTTTTTTGTGTCATAAAGATGATTATTAAGGGAGTTATTGTCAATTTGGTGAAGGAAAGTGTGTCACGCTAAAAATATCGAAATTCGTCACGCGGTATTCAGAAAAAGTGATTTTTTCTGGAGTTTACACGCTTTTAAATTGCGGAAACAACCTGAAATGAACTCCTAACACATTAGTCTGGCAGCCAAAGCTGATTTTCTGGCTGAACCCTGCACCGATCGATAAAGTTTTTTTCTCAGTGGAATCCATGTCCTGAGACCCCCTAGAAAACATTTTTGGCGGGTACCCACGTGGTACCCTTGGGGAAATTGAGAAATCCAAGATGGCTGCCGAGGCATCCGAAATTGCTCGGAATGGGACAACTTCAAAACTATTTGACCTAGAATCAAATGTGATACCTCTTTTTCAGTCAAACCTGGTGTAGGGAATCCATTTCTGGGGTCATTTTGGCAATTGGGGGTGACCCAAAGGTCAAAGAGTGCAATTTGTGTCATAAATCGAAAAAAGTTAAATTCACCGAAGAGTTATGGGAAATGTTGACAAAGTCTTTTCGACAGTTGATTCCACTTCCTTAAACAATTCCAAAAACATATATGTTGGATGACAGTGGTATAACCTCAAGCATTCTGGGAAATTTAATATGGCCAGCAAGATGGCCGAGTTATAGATCAGGCATCACAACATTCTTAGTATTGCATGTACAATCAAAAGTGACACATCTATTTCAGCTAATTCCCACATGAGGAATCCATTTTTGAGGTGTTTTTGTCAATTGGAGGTGATTAGAAGCTCAAAGAATCCATTCAATGGCATTATATATGAATAATTACATTTTCATACGGCTGTTTGTACCAATAGACATTCATTCCTAATTGTCGTTAGCGAAACTTCATACTTGATGAATGATCAAAGTAAAAAAAATATGGGATGATGTAACTGGCATAGACAATGGCTCATTCATTTGGTAAACTATTGCACACATACACATTTTGGTGTCCTACACAGCATTTTATAAGTTTGTGGAGCAGAGTGAAACCCTTAAAACATCAATGATCAATCCCAATAATTTATAATTTAAAAAAAATGAGATGAAGAAACCTTTAGGATTACCAAAGATATATCAAAGCAAAGGTAATGTTGCCCTGCTCCTCACCGATGACCCCTTTAGTTATTTGGATGAGCACTGTAAAGTGTTGGTTTTCAGGGAAGGAAATAATACACTGACCATTTGGTTGAAACCTCTACATTTGGTGACATAGCATCTGATGGCGTTTTAGATCTCAGGATTAAACCAGCCTTACATCCAGCAAACTATATGTAGATGAATATGTGCCTGGCTCTTCAAATATGACTTGGTAAACTGCAATGCACCTAACCAAAAGAAAGTGAAGGGACAGTACACTCTGCATTGTATTAATCTCCTCCATAGAACATGTCGTTGTGTGTTTTTCCAAGCATATCCAATATTGTGGAACAGTTTGCAACATCTTCTTGCTAAAGAACTGTTATGAGCCATCCAATGGTGCTAAAGTATACGAGTGGCTCCCACAACTCATGAAGGATCACTGAAACTGCAGTAATAGGGTATCCCATGTTTAATTTATCAAATGGTTTGTTCAGCTGCAAGCTGCACAGCATTACTGACCAATATCCGGCTGGTTCAAAAATGTGTTGATGGCCCTGAGATGTTATGAAATTATTTGCAAAAGCTAATTTGCTGTGCTATAACATATAGAGCTACTGGAGGGTTCATGTATTTATATTAGATTAAGACTGCTAAGAAAATCAGGAGCCATTTGTACCACATAGTACATACCTAAAAAATTATCTTATGGTTGTCCAGAAGTTTTTGTGTTATTGGATGAGATACCATGCTCCTATAAGCAAGTAGACTCAGGACCAAAGCCATGTTATTTTGACAAGATGAGGGATGCAGCTGGTTTTCTTTTCATCAAAATTGTGAAAACAGATGAGGTTCTTGAAGCATTGTGCATTATATTATAACCAATCAAGGAGGGGCACACAACCTAGCAGGACTGATAACAGGGACAATATCATTCCTCTAATCTCTCAAGTATATATATATTAATCACTATGGTCTGCAGATGGTCCAAAATTACACATAAGAAAATTAAAATATAGGCCTATCACACCATTTGTGGATGATGCCATTCTAATTGTTCAATGTAATTTTAGACAATTCTTGGTCAATCAAACTATAGTTTTGAGTTTTGGGCAGTGCGGCCTGAGAGTTTATAATGTTATCCTGATGCCTATGAAGTCACTCAACTGTTATCGAATGTCGAGGTTTCATCCAAAATCTCTCTGTTACTTGGCTTATCCATTTCTTGCTTTGAAAATGACACTTTGAGAATTAACTAAATACGAAGAACTGAAGACGGTCATTTTATGAGTGAAAATCACATAACATTTATTTTGATATACATTGGATCACCTTGGAAATCTTTTTGATTAATCTATTTAGTGTTTCACTCTGCTAAAACAATCTTTACTGTGCGTAAAAGGCTGGGACTATGTGAGACAACAAATGTGTGAGCAATATTTGCCAAACATGTGAGACATTGAATATATGTCAGTTGTCTCATCCCACCTTGTTTATGCTTTTGTTATTTATCCAGTATAAGTTTTTACTAAAGACAAATAGGATTGAATCGCATATCTATTGGTACAAACACCCGTATGAAAATGTATTTATTTATATATAATACATTTGAATGGATTCTTTGAGCTTCTAATCACCTCCAATTGATGAAAACACCTCAAAAATGGATTCCTCATGTAGGAATTAGCTGAATTAGATGGGTCACTTTTGCTTGTATATGCAATACTAAGAATGTTGTGATGCCCTATCTATCACTTGCTGGCCAAATTGAATTTCCCAGAATGCTTGAGGATATACCACTTTCATCCAAATTATGTTTTTTGGAATTGTTTAAGGAAGTGGAATCAACTGTCACAAAGACTTTGTCAACATTTCTAATAACTCTTCGGTGAATTTAACTTTTTTTCAATTTATGACACAAATTGCACTCTTTGACCTTTGGGTCACCCCCAATTGCCAAAATGACCCCAGAAATGGATTCCCTACACCAGGTTTGACTGAAAAAGAGGTATCACATCTGATTCTAGGTCAAATAGTTTTGAAGTTGTCCCATTCCGAGCAATTTCGGATGCCTCGGCGGCCATCTTGGATTTCTCAATTTCCCCAAGGGTACCACGTGGGTACCCGCCAAAAATGTTTTCTAGGGGGTCTCAGGACATGGATTCCACTAAGAAAAAAACTTTATCGATCGGTGCAGGGTGTACCCCTCTGGCTGCCAGACTACATCCAGGAAGAAAACTAGGGGGGTCCCGAAAATTCCCTCCGGGGGGGGGGGAGGGTTTCACTTTCTGGCCCGTGGTCTAATACTTATTGTTCCAAGTGATTTCCTTGGCTTATCATGATAGCAGAATATTTTTCCAAAACAGTATTCTCATAGGACTGTTTTTGATGCACGAATTGAGGTCCTAACTCATTTCCTTGGCTTAGCCCGATAAATGATTATTTTTTCAAAACAATATTTTGAGATGACTTTAATATTGTGATGCCTCTACTTGTATGGTTACCATGGTTACATACTTGTCTGTATTTCACACCAGTAAAAGTAGAGAAGTTGAGCTCTCATATGATAGCTAATTTGTACGAAAAGCTAAATTTGTTGCCCTATAGGCTGAAATTGAACATCAAGATCACCAAAAAAGTTTTAAAAATTCACTTTGACCCCTCTTATTACCATGACAACAACTGTTGACCTGGAAGGCTGAGTGATAAAAATGAAGTCTGTGCAAATGAAAATATTTTTGGTAGCTCATTTGAAATCAGCATATAAATCTGGTGAAGATATATCATAAAATATGAAATTCATGAAATTCTGATATTCTTGACCAAAAATGGTTGCCATGGCTACCAGAAGTATTCTCCAGAATGCCCCCAATGCTTAAATTAAGCTTCACGACCTTGAGTATCCATGTACCAAATTTCATAGCTTTATCAAAATGTGCAGGGTTTTACTGTTTTTGAGGGAAAATCTGCCGCACTACAATCTCTATAAATGCAAAGCAGGTTTATATTGGTTGGTTTTAGCGGCCAGATGAGATGCATGCAGAAAACTAAATTTAAACTGCCAATTTATCACCTGGTTGCCTGTGAATATCACTGTTTACAGTCAAAATTTCAGGGCCTATGATATTTGCCTATGATATTGTAAAAAATACCACCCTTCAAGGGCGATATCTTTTAACAATGGTTATGACATCACCGCATTTCAGATGCCTGATGACGTCACAAACCAAGCAATGGTCAAAACAATAGGATTGTGACGTCACCTCCATTGTTGCTCCATGGTGACGGCACATTTTTTGTAATGGCAGAAAATTGTCCGTCTTTACAATCGAAAATTTGAGGTAAAACCAGGTGATAAAAACTAAATAACCACGCCTCAGGGCACTTCGTGCAATATCACTCGCTGTTGTGCGAATTAATATCACTCTCGCCCTATGGGCTCGAGTGATATTAATTCACACAACAGCTCGTGATATTGTTACTCAGTGACCTGACTTGGGTTGTTTTGTTATAATATAATGAGATCAGGTGTCAGTCCGAAATCGAAATAGCGACTGAAATCATGTCATGTTGACTTTTGGGAAAACAACCAACTCATTGAGATTTTTGCATATGGAAGAATTTTTGATGATTTTCACTGATCTTTCTGGCTGAGGATTGTCTATTTTAAGAACTGACCAAACATGCCCGTTTACTGCAAGTCACATTTCTCAGGGTGCTGTACATGTACACCATATACGGGTATGCCATCTGAAACCAGACTGCTAATTTTCTCACCGCAGTAAATAATTGAACAGCAAGCAGTGATAAGTTATCTTAATTTTGTCTTATCCATGAAATGGAATCATCGGGCGGTCCAGAAAAAACTTGACTTGCTTTCTTTGGCAGAGTTCCACAGATTTGTCAGTAATTACTATTCAAACTTTCTAGTGTAAAGAGGAAAGGCAACATATTATCTGTAGTTTGTTCCCCTACATGGGACATGACGCGTAATCTTGAGATCTGATTTGCCAAAGAAAAAAAAGAAGCCATTTTCTCACCAGTGGCGTAACTGGGGGGTCACGAGCGGGGTGGCACCTGGGGCACGCGATTCTCTGGGGGGGCACCCACTGTACTAATTGTATATTTTAGCCAGAGTTGGAAAGTTCATATGGGGGGCACCTAGGGGGGCACAGGTCCAATATGGGGGGCATGTGCCCCCCCATGCCCCCCATAGGGACGCCTCACACACTTTGCTGTCTTGAATGCAATTCATTACCATCAATTCGAATATTTTAACAATGCTTTCCTATTCTTATAGTACCGTAACTTAAGAGTTCTTCAGAGGAGTGTGGTCCCAGGATTTCAGCTCACTTCGAATGAAACTCAGTCCTGCAGGAAGCTTGAAAGAGAAGAAGGTTGATAGAAATTGCAAGCAACCATGGTTTGGCAGAATGCACCTCCTGTTGTAAACGCCTTATCAAATTAGGAAGAGCAGAAACATGATGCTGAGATTCCTACCTTGACTTCAACCAAGAATGAGCATGATTGGATAAGACCTCACTGAGTTATCCCTAATGAGCAAAGACTGTAAAGCTTTCTCCTGACCTCCCTGTAGAATAAGCTCCCTGACATAATATGCAGATGGAGTCGGCAAAGGATATAAATATTGCCCGAATTTTAAGATTTAGATTTAGTACCATTTCAAATAAAATTGCCTGGAAATCAGTAATACTCAACAGCTTTTATTTAATCATCTCCCCGAATATTTTAGCCTTTTTGCCCGAATCTCATGGTTTCCCTAACTTTTGGGGGAGCGACCAACCCTCCTCCCCTCCTTGTATGCCTATGCTTTCAGAGATATATAAAATTAAGTCATAATGCCCTAAGTTGGTGACAAAATTTCCATTGTTATTAAATTATGCCCTGGCATTATGAAAAAGGTAATTAAGATACAGAGTACATAGCTCAAATCTTATCTTATCTGTTGTCGTGATCAGCCATTTGCTGAGCACTTGGTTTTATAGATAACTTAAACAGCAAAATTTTTTTATCCTATTTGTCCTGTATTAATTATGATTTAAATGTAAGTGCCTCATCATTTGTCACTATATATTGCTCTCCATAAATTGTGGACAAGTAGGCTACATATTCTATTCAGCAGAATGCTATTTCAGAATGCTTGGTTGATCTACTTCGGGGTTCGGGTTGAAATAGGTCATGCAAATCATATAATTTAGAGAGTAGCATAGACTGATCAGCTACAATGGCCACAATATTGACAGCAGTTGCTTTAATTTTATGTGTACCGGTATTAAAAACTACTTACCAATACATAAGTTGGATATACAGGACGCGGTTCATCATTGGGAAGGAAGTGGATAAACTCCCAGGAGATCCAACAAGGTTTCCTTTTGGGACTCTCTACAATGTAAGGCTTGTTGACGTCTTTGTATATTCGGTTTTTATGTTCTCCAATAGTGCAATAGTGTCATTTTAGCAAAATAGGATTTTCCTTCTTATTTTCAAAATAGGATTTTCCTTGTGATTTTCCTAAAAGTTTGAAGTTTGCTTGAGTTTGAACTTGGCCCCGGATTAGCAAAGGTCATGTGATCTTTTCAGCTTCATGTCACTGTTGAGGCAACTTACCAATCACCTTATGATTTCATGTCCAAGAATGTAAATTTTAGCCTCTTATACTCGATGTATATACAACTAATACAAGGAGTATAATATTGCAATTTTAGGCCAGCCATAATTGATTTCTAACTTCTAGGATCTTCTCAAGGCAATTTTTCTGGAGTTAGTCGGTATGCACAAACAAACTGCAATCACAATTTCATAGATTCTGGGTGAGCTCAATTTTTACTTTCCGTATGCAGAAAATCTGTTGAGTCGGTTAATCTGTGAACTAAAATCAAATATGCCTGTCCTTATTATAATTAGTTAATTATTCCTTTGTCATTATGATTACATGTATTAACTCCATACCTCATGTGTACAAAGATGCAACGTTATCATTTACGAGGAATGTATAATTATAACATCCATTACGACAACTTTCGTACTGATTTAGGGTCCAGGTTTTACTGAAAAGACAACCCCATTCATCAAAGGTCTGTCTGCAAAATACAACAGACTATGGCGGATGTGGGTCGGGCCCTTAGTCCCAGTCGTGAATCTTTGTCACCCTGACACTGTGAAGATTCTGGTGAAGACCGAGGAGCCCAAGTTCACTGAAGGAACAGGCGGTTATGTTCCAGCAAGGCCTTGGCTTGGTACTTATCTATGTTTTTCAAAAATATTTACTGAAATGCTGTCAATAATAGCATAAATGTAAATGTGTCAGTAACTGAGGCCACCATGTTGCACTGTTGCAGACTCACTCAGAGTATTAGTTAGACATCAATTTGGAGGATTCTAACATGCATTTGAGTCAATTAACAATGAGGTGTCTAACTGACTTAGACATCACACATTTCTTCTATTCTACCTTTAACTTGTAATTTTTTTCAAAATAAACAATAATCTGATTGTATATTTGCATTGTTAACAGTGTTAATCCTGAGCCGGGTGCTAACATACAAAATTGTCAATTAGATCCCGGATGTTCCAATGGTATAAAAAAGAAATCCCTAAGAAATTCTCCGTGGGTCAGTATATTTTGAATTAACATTGCTACAAACTGTTTCAGGGGATGGACTGCTAATAAGCGATGGTCAAAAATGGAAAAGAAACAGGAGGCTTCTGACACCAGCGTTTCACTTTGACATCCTGAAGGGATATGTGAATGTCTACAATGAGCAAGTGGAAATTTTGATGGTAAGCTTTTCATTATGATAGGGAGTGATATGGTAGGTAGAGTATTAGGAGATCATATCATGGCTGAATTGCACTCTAAAAAATGTCGGGACAAAATTGGTTTTTTAGATTCAAAATGGTTTTCTGAAAAACCAAATTTCAATGCAAAACCAACATGGATTTTTTTTAAAAACCAATTTTGTCTGAATTGTTTTAGAGTGTGGTATCCTTCCTCTAGATCTTCACCTAGATCAGTATTTCCCAAGACCCCGAAGATGGCGAGAGAAACTACAGGTCGAAGTCGAAAAAGATGCAGGCACAGGCCCAAACCAGATTGAGTCTTTTCTTGACTCTGTCGTTAGTGTATTGAATATCATTTTGACATTTTAAAAGATACAGTGTAAGACTCTCATATACAGGCCTGTGATACAGGGAAGGATATAAATTCAGCATGTTATAACCTTTTTACTCAAAACCAACTTATTCTTTCTTCATCTCAGTGTTTGATCGGGCATATTCGGTTTGGTATTCCTCTATGGTTCTGCGGCAGTTGGCCCTTGGGGGAATTTGATGATATCTGACCTAAAAAAACAATCAACAGGGATGTTTGAAACACTTATAAATAAAACAACTAATGAATTACCATAACTTTTTATTTTGACATCGCCTTGATAAATTTCTCTTTCCTCGATGACAAATCTGTTTCTTGTTACCTTACAGGACAAATGGTTACATAAGTGTAAAGAAGAACAGAGCGTTGAAATACAGACAGACATCTGCTTGTGCACTCTGAGTATCATTTTGAAATGTGCTTTCTCTTATGATGAGAAAATACAGGACGCAGGGTGAGTAATGAGCTGAAAAACAAGGGAACATAATTTCAACATATTCAGGGTCAAAATTCCCTGAAGATGCTGATGGAGAATCTGTATCAGGAAACATACATTGTAGCTGCTTTCCAGAGAGCTGGGCTTTTCAGTAATGATTATTCGAAATAACTGACAGCTCTTTGAACATCTGTTTATACCAGCATAGGCCCTTTTTAAGATTATTTCTGTCAACATGGTCAGTGAATCGAAACTTGCTTCTTTTTTAATATAAAGACTTTCACCAATCCACTCTAGTTGATTTCATCTGGTGTTGAATGTTCCTGTATACACATTGTACATATATTATACTCGAACAAAGACTTATGGTAATCGTGCCTTCTCGATTGAAGGACCAGCATTGTGGAATGGACAACCTGTGAACATCAGAACGATAACGTCATACAGTCAATTTAAATCAAGACTTAAAACACATTCATTTGCTTCATATTTTGGTTAAATTTACATTTTGTTTGATTTTAAACTTAAATTGTTTTTACTTGATCTGTACCTAGCATGCCTCGGCGGTCCAACGTCGGCCCAGCGTCAGTCCGATGTCAGTGGCATCGGACCAGCTTCGGGCCGACGTTGGACCGCCGAGGCACGCTGATAGGGTAATGTTTTTATTTTTCTACCGGTTTGTACAGTGTGTTGAGATCATACGATGTAATGCACTTTAAATCAATAAATATTATTATTATTATTAGAACTTCCAATGAGACATAGACATATTTCGCAGAGGGTAATGGCGAATCAAGGCTAATCCTGACAAATATGGGGGCAGATCTGCTGGCTGATCTTTATCAGGAAACATAGGTGTTTACCAGTGAGCTGGGCTTTTCAGTATAATAAATTATTATTTGAAATAACTGACAGCTCTTTGAACATTTATCTGTATACTACCATTGGCCCTTTTTGAGATTATTTCTGTCAACCTGATAAATAAATGTAAACTTGCTTTCTTACCATAATACGCTTATCACAGTTCTGACCATTTCACACATGTACTGTTTCAAGGGAGAGAAATCCTTATGCAGCTGCAGTGATGGACATGTCAAGATTGATAGTGATGAGATTAATGTGAGTATACTGTAGTCGTGTCATATTTCATTTGCTTACATTTTTTTCTTTCATATTATTATAATCAAGTAGGCTTGGTATATGTGAAAAATATAATTGAACTTTCTACAGGCAGCCACTTTATCGCTTAAGCGAATTCATCTATAAGCTCTCGCCCAACGGGAGGACATTTTTTAAGCACTGTGACTACGTTCATGAAGTTTCTGACAATGTCATTAGACAAAGAAGAAAAACTCTGGTATGTAATGTGTTCATTTTAAAATTAATAGTGGAGAGGTGATAAAACCTGGACTATACTCCACACATGTGTTCATTGTATAATTTGATAAACGCCTACAAAGCCCTACATGTAGATATCAAAAATTTATTAGTGAATTTTCAAATGTTTTATGACGTTTTGAGAGCTCAGTGACTATACAAGACCACAAAAAAATACTAACAGGCCAGAAAAAAAAACACTTCTGCAGAAAAAAATACAGTTGCCTATTTCTCTTTTGGCATACAGAGAGACAATCCCAATGTGTTAGAAAACAAGAAATATCTGGATTTCTTGGATATCTTATTGCAAGCGAAGGATGCCGATGGAACTGGATTGACTGACCTTGAGATTCGCAATGAGGTTGACACTTTTCTCTTTGAAGGTAACAATAACATCAGTTCTGGTCACAGTCATTTGAGTGGATCATACAATAGTGCTCCGAAAAATGTGTGAAATTGCTGGTACACACTAATAAGGCCAAATTAAGCTGGCAATTTTCTTTCCTTAATCAAATATGCTAGTTTGTCCATTATCATGTCTTTACAGGTCATGATACAACAGCTTCTGGAATATCATGGGTCTTGTATTCACTGGCAAAGCATCCAGAGTATCAGAAGAAGGCTCAGAAGGAAATCGATGAAATATTGGCCGACAGAACAGATAAAAGTATTTTATGGTAGGATATATTTTGTCGTTGTATGTGCAATATCTTTAGTTCACATTGCACCAGTGCACCTGTGCATGCCTAATTTAAAAGTAAAAATCTCTATTGACAAATTAACAGAAAAAAACATATTGATTTGGGCTTTTCTTCTCCTTGCCTTCATTGTCAATTTCATGTTTAGTCAAAGTGAATAGTCAAGGTTAATTATTCATTAGGCAAACACAAAGGATTAGATCATTGACAAAACTGGTTCATCGCCTAACCTGTTCTAGTTCAACTGAGGTGATACATATTTGTCTCAAGGTGTATTTTCCTTTCAGGGAAGACCTCAGCAGATTGCCATACTTAACAATGTGTCTCAAGGAGTCAATGAGACTTTGGGCTCCAGTTCCAGTCATAGCAAGGCAACTGACGAGACCTATGGAAATAGATGGAGTCACCCTCGCTGCAAACACAAATATTAACATCAACATTCTGGCGTTACATCACAACCCCACAGTTTGGGGAGATGACCATGACGTAAGCAATTTAAATTTTGCTCAGGGCAAACAAATTTCATAATTTGGCTTGAGCTGCCTTGAAGAAAATGTATTATTCATAAAAGATACTCTCTTCTATATTATTCAATGGATTATTTACACACAGAAAAGAACAAACTCATGCACTCTGTCTGATTGGCCTGTTAATTGGCGCATGTTATTTATACTGTATCTAGTCAGTTATTGCTTGTATCATAGATTTGAAATGAACTATCTTTTTATGGGAACAACTTGACGTAAGTTGAAGTGAACCTTCAATACAGAAAAATATTAATGTTTGACTTTGAAATGAGCCTACATTATAGTGAAGGAACTCAACACTGTAAAATTTGAAATTTTGAGTTAGCTCAAACGATTGAGTGAGATGGTTGCACAATTTGTTTGAGCCATGATAGCTTGGCGTTTTGAGTTATGATAATCTTTATGTTGTTATAACTTGCAAACAAAAAGCTATCTTGGCTCAAAGGAATTGTGCAACCATCTCACTCAATCAATTAAGCTAACTCAAAATTCAAAATTTACAGTGAAGCAAGTATTAAATCTGATATTAACCTTTGTTGTAGGAATTCAAGCCAGACAGGTTCCTTCATGAGAATATCAGCAAAATGGATGCTTATGCCTTCATACCATTCTCAGCAGGCCCAAGGTAAAAATAGGTCTAATATTTTTACATTCTCCGGCCAGCCCCTATTTCACGAAGGCAAAGCTTAGAGCAGTCGTTTCTCTCATTGTTTTGTATTTCATTGCAGAAACTGTATTGGACAGAACTTTGCAATGAATGAACAAAAGGTGGCTGTTGCAAGGATTATTCAACAGTAAGTTAATTTTTAAAACACCAAAAAATACATTTTTTAAATGAGTGATATGATATTAAATTTAACTCACAAACTCAGTGATGGAAATAGTGGTGAAAATACAATTTCCTGTTAACTTTTTCAGTCTTCCAGGTACTATTAGTTAGAATTATACTCTGATGGCAGGAATTAATTCCGGTTTAAAGATTTGGTACAGCCGAGAGTTCCACCGGCAAAAATTGTCCATTTCCATCACTGACTTCCAGATGATATGTCCGATGATGAACCCATCAAAAAAGGCTTCAAACAGTTTCTTATAGTCAAAGGATTACAAGTGCTTTAATTAAAGCACTGCAATATTCTCTGTGAGGCCATATTCCTATCATTGCCTTGTCAGTCTTTATGTCATACATGTATGTAGTTAGTTAAGGTCATATCCTAAACATGAAATGCTATCGGGATAAGTTCCAGTATGAGTCACTTCCCTGACCACTGAGGTCACATATTACCCATTGAAATATTGACAGTCTATTTTAATGTGAAAGATAGCGCTTATTGTGACATCATTGATGTACACAGGCAGCTGAAATTAAGCACTCATACAGTGCACCAAAAAAGTTATGGGAAAAATTGGAATGGGTCTGTTTTTGCCCCTAATTTCTCAATAATCAATTTCCAAAGGCAGTTATTGCACTTCTACACATTCAATAGACATCTCATGAACAGATCTACCTGGTTACTTTTTTGTTTTAATCTGCAAACCGGGTATGCCTTCAGATTCTTGGTTGCAACTCCAAATTTCGACATCAAAAAAGTTATGGGAAAAATTGGATTTCTTCAGAAATAACAACTTAAAGATGATTTCTCTTTTACAGGTGACATCAGTAATATGTTATCAGACTTTATCCTCAGTCCAGTCAGAATCCTCGATTCTGATTGGTTGAGAGCTGAGGTGTATGAGACCGTACACCCCTTCTGTGCTCACCAGACAGGGTGTACAGGAAAAACAATGATGTCACAATGGTTGCTAGGGCCTTGTGACGTCATTCCAGTTATGACGTCACGAAATGTCATGCACTTAGTCCAGAGAGTTGCTCCAGAATATGTTCTGACACTGTGTTGCATTTTACCTAACAGCTCCGTCAATAATTGTCTGATTCACGAAATTCAAGTTGCAGCATGTTGATCAGCTTTATGGCTATTCATATGGATGGTTTGCAAATGTCCGGCACTTGTTCCTTTGCTACAACGCCGTTTTTATGGACAATAATGTTCAGCTCGCGACTTTCTGGTCATTGACAACAAAATTCCTGGAGTTGACAAAAAGGGGGTTGACAGAGGATAAAACCGTTACACCCTGCTCGTTTTTCGAGGGTACGGGAATATACACCACTCAGGCCTCCATACACCACTCAGCCTTCGGCTTCGTGGTGTATGGAGTCCTTCGTGGTGTATATTCCCGTACCCTCGAAACGAGCAGGGTGTAACTGATAGTATTGGTCAAATTGAGCATTGTTTAAACTTGAAAGATGATACTAACAATGGTTTCTAGTCGTTTTTAATGGATATTAATTATTTTGAAATTGAATATCATTTAAATTAAGTGTGTTCTTAAAAATATATCCTGTAGCCTACTCAATGCTCTGGTACAGCTGAAGTGGCGCTTCAGAAAAATCTAATCCAGTCATTCCATCCTTGGCATTGGTTGCTTTAGTTTCAAAATATTTGAAGGTGAAGAATATTTAGTTTAGATAATATAGCAATATATCATATGGCTAGCGGAAATACTCGCTTCTAATTGGCTGACAGCCGTGCAATATTCTACGATATTGCACGCATTATATTGCACGATCATTTTAACATGTAAAAGATTGGACGGACCTGAGAGGAAGCACCACGTTTCAGTGCTGCTGCAGCCACAGACTGACAAAGAATTTGTGTTTTCCCATTTTAGTAAAAAGTGCACCTCGGTGACTAATATTGCACTCGGGCTGCGCCCTCGTGCAATATTAGTCACCTCGGTGCCATAAAAACTGATATTGCACTCGGTGCTGTGCGATAACTGTATAATATAATTTTACTGATTTTATTTTCTTATGCAATCAGGTTTGATCTATCAGTGGATGACAGTCACCCAGTGTACCCGCGGCCAGAGATAGTCACTCGAGCAATCCATGGCATCAAGCTCTTCATGAAGCCACGATGATTCACTGACGAAGAGGCTGTTAAATCTCACCTTATACATTAACACCACATACATCATCTTCCATATCAAATTATTGTATTTTGCCACATTGATTATATACTTGCTAAGGATCAAAATAAAGAGGGTTATTTCACTTTTTACCCAACCCTTTCTGCATTTTTTAATTTGATATCTGAAGCCAATTATGCTAATTATTAACTCCTTGATTGAGTTGAGTCATGCAATATGCACACCAAGTCAGCTACCTTCTTTACCATATATACAGTCAACTTTTCTAAAAAGCGTCAGTGTGGCTTCAGAGAATTCCATTCACTGATATTGGCTGCAGTTGAATCCCTTCGTAGAATCGAAAACAGTAAATTCTCTTTTTAAATTAATTGGTATTACAACAGGTGTTGCTCAAGGATCGATTTTAGGCCCTTTGCTCATTATAATCCATTTAAAACATCGCCATCTTGCTTCTCAAATTGTTCATCCGCTTATAATATGTGGCGGACACAGCCCTTTCAGCTTTAAGTGCCTTTGATGGTGACCGGCACGACAGGCAACATGATAAACAAGTAAAATGATACGACTCTCCAGCTATAGTTGAACAAATTGTCTTTAAATGTGCGTAAACATAGGCTATTTATATCAGGATATACGTAAGCATGTTCTGAAAGCAAAAAGCACATTCAATAAAAGCCTCTGCTTGCCACATTTATCTTGAACTATGGCATGCTTTGTTGGAAACAAGAAGTCTATGAACTTGTGATGTTACAAAGCTTTCAGCATTTTAGCTTAAGAAAGGTATCGTACCTGCAGACCCTCTTCTTTAGTAATTGCACCCTCTGAAAATCTCTGATCCAGAAGCCCTGTATGAATTATAAGACTATGGTAACAAAACTTCAACATTGTCTTGTTCCTTGCATGGTTGAGATTGTTATTTCCCAGTTATTTGCGTTCAAAACTTTGCTTTTGTGATTCTAGTGATCACTTTTTAAAAATGGCCATTTTTCATCGTCACAAATGCAAGAGCAAAGATTGTCACTTATAATAACCATAATCCATCATTTTTTGACATAAGACAACAGGAAAATACGCTTTCAACCCAGGAAAAAATGAGTGTTACATAGCGAATATATAATTTTTGCTATAAAATTAGAATATAATTATGTTTCTACATATAGAATGGATTTACATGCAAGTTGATGAGTTCGATTAGACCAAGTCACTCTCTCATCCCAGGAGCAGGTAACAGATGTTTTAGGTAATTTTACATTTTGGGTAGAACTTTTTAGAGTTTTTCACAGCTATATGCTGCAATCTGTGTTGTGAGGTGATAGATCCATGAACGGATTTTTCCACTGGTAAGTTATATTTGATTATATTATCATTTGTAGTGAAAAAAAAACATTCAATCTCAATTCCTTGATGAAATTGTAAATAAGACAATGCCATATTGAAATAAAGCCTATTATTGTTAGTGTTTCAGTTTAAGTTTTATGCATTTTATTTCTTTTATTTCTTGTTTTATTTTCCAATGCACGGTGCAGCATAAATATCTGAGTTTTGAGATATCTCGTAAAATCTATATATATGAATATGATGAAGGGTATCTACACTTGTAATTTGTTGGCTGCATGCTTCAACTCGACATAAAATTACCTGACATATTTCATCCATAAGTCATATTTATACAGTAAAATTTTTTTTCAATCGACATGCAGTAATGATATACGGCATATACAGTGTAGCAGTTTGGGAGTGTCATGTATTATTATTGTTATTTTAAAAGGCAAGGATCATTAATGTCTTCATTGAAGAGGGACAATCTTGCTTTCTGTAACAATCGATTTCTCTAAAACAGTCATAGCTTCCACACCATATTATTTATAATTATCCAATGTCCATCCAATAACTACATATATATCCTTCAAATTTGTCGCATTGACTGAGGCATTAGGGCAGGTTGATTTTCCAAAAATTTCTGAATTTCAATCTTGGACAAGTTGGGATAGCGACGCATTCATGTCAAAAGGCCATTTCCAAAATTTCAGGTCTCTAACTCTAATACTTTTTTCAGGAAATCCATTTAAAGTTTTGAGTTTTTAGACATTTTTCGATAGGTTTGCCGATTCGCGGTATTGAATAACTTAGTCAATTTACGAGATGGGACAATAAAACTGGTATGGTTCGACAGGGCTCAATCAGACCTTCATTTTGAATACCAACATCAATGGTCTAGGTCAAATTTGAAGGCCCAAGTAAATTCACTATCTAATAACTTTTAATTTTTTGCTTGACTTGCCAATCAAAGTACGACTATAGGAGTAAATGTAACTCCATTGGCTGTTGAGATATCTGGCAATATTAGTGATCTTAGGTAAAGCACCCAGACCAATAATATAGTTACCTTTGTCAATTCAATGATTGTCACAGGTATCCTGAATCAAATCACAGAAATTAAGAACGTGTAAATATTAATTAACAACGGCTATCAGGTTATTAGATTTTGTCAGTGAGTCATTTCAGAATCAGGTTCAGTATTATAATGTCCTAAAAAAAGAGAAAGAAATGGAACCCAGGGCATCATACTAACCAAGAAAGAAGTTCAAATAGAACAACCACCTAATTGGAAATTGTTTATTTCTGTACTGGTGTGCGGAAGTTGTAACATGAAACTTCCTTGCTTTGAAAATTAAGGTATAGTACTATAAAAATTATTTAAGCACTTCATTGCAGTTTCTACAGTTTCTATAATGGAACTAAGAGGTCTTGATAGATTATTAGACAGCTCTATATGTCATCACTGGAGCCTTACGGAACACATCATGCCTTTTGGATTGGGAATATTACATTTCAAAAATAATATCATTGCTCAGAAAGAGAGAGAAAAAATACAATTTGCTTTTTTTGTGTGCAGTGCCATATAAAGACCTACATCTCAAATTTTTACCTAGCTTTATGCTTGATGTTGGCTGTTGACTTTTTTGCATCAATACCACATTGAAATTTTATTTCTGAGGTTTGATTTATTAAAAATTAAGCTGTGCAGCTGGAAAACTCGGCAAAGTTTCATAGGTTTGCCAAATGAAACTGTCCCTCCCCAATACCTCCGATATGGCTCATTGTAAGACCTCCAATGCTTGTGAAAGTGTAATCCAGTAGACTGACATAGGGTTGAGTATAACCCGGACTAGTAAAAAAACTTTTTTCAAGTAATTTCCTGTTTATTACTGCTTTGAATCATCAGACCTGACTTTTCCTTCTCAAAATTGTGAGATTTTATAAGAAGTGCAGATGAAAAATTATCGGAAACCCTTCATGTTTGTGTTCAAATGGTAGGTCTTTTAGAGATATTTTCAAATATGTAGGTTGTATTACTGTATGATGAGAAATGACTAAGTTATACGAAACTGCGAGTTTGCGAAACAACCGAAAATGTTCAAAATGTCAAAAATTCAATGTCATTTCCTAAAAAAAGTTTTTAAGTTAGAGACCTCAAATTTTGGATATAGCCTTCTGATATGAAAATCTTACTATCCCAATTTGTCCAATAGTGAAGTTCCGAAATCAACCTACCCTACTGAGAGCATGATGTCATGCTGAGGCCGGTTATGGATCATCCTTATGTTGGATGATCCTGCGACAGCATCAGAAAACATAATATTTTCAGTCAATGAAGCAAAATAAAAGGATAGAGAATTAGTGGATGGATAATGAATCATTTTTGCATGCTTTAATTAATGTTGACAGATGCTCTTTCCATGCTTGCGTTAATTGCCATTGCTGAAGGTGTGAAATTTTGAATGATGTGTTAATGTTTCACATGATCCTCAAAATTTTTCATTTTATGCATGCGGTCAAAGCCTAGCCAGGCTCTCGTCCTTATCAATTGCTTCTATACCTTATTAAAGAAAATTTATGTCAGATTACAACTTCACAGGGGATTAAAATGATTAAATTCAGCAATGTTTGCAAAGACTTGTTTCCCTTTCAGACCATGCTGAAGAACAACATTCTAATATTCATTGTCGGAGCTCTTACTGCTACCCTGGTAACATTGGAAGTGTACAAGAAGAGCAGTGGGTTGCAAACATCACTAAATCCAACAGCACTGCATAACGCCGGAGGCACATCTCGAACTAGATTCCAAGTCAAGGAAGTGGACAAGGACAAAGAGTTTATTCTGCAAAACAATAGTAATCTTAAGACACTACAAAATGTGTGCATTGTCAAGAAACCTAAAGGCAAAATGATTGAAATAGAACCCGGAAACTGGGCGAGGGAAAAAAATATTGTTGTATATGGTGCCACATCCAGCAAAACTACTCAATTGAAGGTGTATGGAAGTGAATCAGCACGCACCTCTTGGATGATTGAACATACCACTAAACCTGTCCCACCTTCTTTCCATATGGTGTCATATCCAGCCTTTTTCCTGGTGCCATGCTTTACTGGTAACTTCTTTCACTTCATTAAGGATTTCACTATTGGTTTATTTGGAGCCATGGTTGCCACTAACCAGCTAAATTCATCGAAATCGAGCCAAGTTCTAATTCAACAGCCAGCAACAGGGCGACACGACAGTCTCCATCGTTACAAAGAAATCTTTGAAGCATTAGGAGTAAGAGGTGATTATAATGTTTATCATGGAATTCCATCAGGCACTTGTTACCCATATGGTGTATTTGGGGCAAAGGGAGCCAGCAAAGAAAAAATTGCATCATACATCACGAAAAAGCTTGACAAAGTTTATCCACCGAAATGTCCTGATGACTTTGTCATAACCATGTTGCAGCGAAAAATCAGGCGAATCCTAAATGCACAGGAATTACTGGCAGCTTTAAAACAAAATGGCTTCAACAACTCGCAAATCATCACTTTTGAGAATAAAAGTTTTGAGGAGCAGTGGAGGACAATAAGGTGCACAAATCTATTGATAGGTATACAAGGAGCGGGATTACAATGGTGCATGTTCTTGCGTCCAAAATCAGGCATGCTAGAGCTTTATTATGATAAATGGCCACTGTGGTACATACCACGTTACAAAGGCTTTCTTGGTCTGCAACTTGATTCTCTGAAAGCACTTGAAATACATTATGATTGGGATTATATCTCAAAAACTTATCTCAAAGGAAAACCCTTCACAGAAGAAATGAAGAGACTTGCTCTGAATCACAGAACTGCTGCCAGACTGCATGCTGATATCTGGTCAGCAGAAGGATTTAAGTGGGCAAATGCTGCTTATGATACCGACGATCTTGTAAAAAAAGTGAAAATGCTTCATAAAGCTACTGATATTCAAAGAACGTAATGAATGTATCACATGTTTCTTTGAAATATCTCAGGTTTATTCGAAATATACAGGTCTAAGCACCACTACTGCTTCCAAAATGCACATTCAGTGCAACAAAAGTCTGAGGCCGATTGAATTTAATATGACGGATTTTATAGAGAGAGAGAGAGAGAGAGAGAGAGAGAAAATTTTTATTTTTGTGACAAGTGTATACAGTTACAAAGAACATTTAGATGATGTTTCAAATACTCACCTAGCCCTGGAATGGGCTTATTTGTCAAAATAGCAAAACAACAATCTGCAAAGCAACGCCATCACAGATAATTACAATCACATTAAACAAAAATACAAGAACAGCAACATTTCGATAATAACTTAAAAAAGAAAATTGTTTAGATAAAGACCTGGGAAAAAAGATAACAAAATAAAAATTACAAATAAATGAAATAAATATACTACAGAATTTATATGTACATATACAGTTTTGTTTGCCTTAAATTATAGCACACACTGACATACTCTGATGATAATTTAACAAAATCACCTGACATAAATTTCGATAATTTGTCCTCACTCGTCAGTAACTCAAAAGATTTCAGTATATTTTTAAATTTTCCCTAATACTCTTTTCTAATCTCATCATACAATGAACAGTCAAATAAGAAATGCATTTCATCTTCAATAACATTTTTATCGCAAAACATACAAAGCCTGAACTCCTTCGGAATATTAGTGTATCTACTCGTTTCTACTTTTAAAGGTAATATACCACACCCCAGTTGTGCAAAGATAGATCAATGTTAACGGTTTTGGATTTTGTAAATATATGCTTCAGTGCCAAATTCTTCTTTAAATTTTTTATAATTAACTAATTTCGACACCGATTGAATATTATTTAACCATTCATTTTTCTCCTGTTGCACAAGTATTTGCCATGCTTCATCAACATCAACAATATCTTGATTTCTATAGTTTTCCAATTTTCCTATTTGGGTAAATAATTTATAAATATCACTATATATATTCCAACTGCCCTTGCTTTTCCTGTTTTGCATATCCCAAATGAAAATTTTCTTAGTTACTCTTTCCATATCCATACTGATTAACCTATTCCAGTATCGTATCATATGTATTCTTCTCCTAGTGGTAGAACTTTCCCAACCTACATCCCCATTTATTGCTAAATTAGGCACAAGTCTATATATGCCTAGAAAAAAGCGAATATAGCTTTATTTTGAACAGAATCCAACTAGCCAAATTTTTGAAAACCCCATATCCCTGAACAATAATCAAGTATAGGCACTACCCCTGTATGATAAAGTTTTGAATAAGTACTAACACTTATTACTGAATACACAGTAGCCTAGTCAACTATTGAAGTCTTTCAAGAGTTCCATCACAGGGCAATTCCCTAAAGTCCGATTTACAGATTTGGCACTCTAGCAGCTTGTGTAGCCCTACTATTATATCTCAGCTATTTCATTGTTAAATAGGGATGAGGCCAGGTGATAGGGGTATCAGATGACCCACCAACCAAAGCTCTAAGTGCAAGAGGAGCTCAGCTACATCAAAATATCAGCGTTTCGGACGTACATCGTGTGAGTACATCCGAAACGACGACCATTTGCCGTGTAATTTAGTTCCTGTTGCACTTGAAGCTTTGGTTGAAGGCTTGTCTGATACCCCTATTACCTGGCCTCATCCCTATTTAACAATGAAATAGCTAAGGTATGGTGGCAGGACTACACAAGTGTCATATCAGTAAATAGGACTTTACGGAATTGCCCCACAGCAATTTTAAAATATTGATGCTATTGCAACTCAAAATACTGACGTTCTAGAAAAATTATGATTTCAGATTTGGATCATCATGCTCAAATTCCTTATATCGAGGTATTTTTCCTCAGCTAGCAAAGGAAATTTTTTAATGTTGACTAGTGAATTGAAATTTCAGTTGTTTCCAAGCGTGCTACTGTTACACCTTCATACCACATTTTTACAAAATGGAGAATTAAATTGGATCACAATCATACAAAAGGATATATCAGAACCATGGTCCATAAGTTTATGCAAGCTTCGTAGTCCTGAGTTCTGACCTATCAGCAATAACATGCAGATTAATGCATTATCTGTTTTTGATGGATTCAGTGACCAGGCAAATTGTATAAATTCAGAAAATCAATTTCATAAGAAATAATGCAGATATGAGCCATATGTGAAGGCGCGCTTGTGCTTTCACAATGAATATCTGCATGTATTTCTGTCCACTTTTTTTACAATGAAGTTAAATGACCTTTATAGATCTTTGCAGATTGGTGGTCCACCGGAAAAATTAATTTTCAATTTGCAAACTGGCTTTGCAACATCATCGACAGTTTTCTGTTGGTCACCTAATCTTCTTATCTTATCAGGTACCTCAAGTCATTTAATTAGTTTGTTTATGGTCACCTGTGCTGCTATATATTATAAGCACTGAATCAACTGATTAACCATAACTGACACAAACAAAACAATTTTAAGCCAGTGACATCACACTACCAAATTGAAAGTTAATTTCGAAAACTGTTTGGGAGGCTAATCCGCAAACAGCTCTAATGAAGTGGTTTGACATACTCACTCACTCGTCCATGGAATATGAAACAGCTGCTCAGCCTATTTGCTATATTTTACCAGAATTTTAGAATTTTCATATTTCGTTTGCTCAGCTGTTTGCTGCAATCTGCATAGTGAGGTGACAGATGAATGTATCTATATAGACTCTTCTATGGTAAATGATCTTTTATTTTATTATAATCTCATTGGAAAAACGTACAGAGATCTACGTGAAATTGAAAATAAAATATTCAACTTACAAAAAATGTAATTTTGCTAGTATCATTTTTACGGCTTTATATGTTATAAGTGATTGTCTCTTAGACAATCTACCATAAAATTCATATCTGACATATGAGGTTTCTGATAAAGTCATATTTATCAACATCTGGAAGGTCTTCACTCATCCTTTTTATTTATTCTTCAACTTGCCAAGAAACTGCTAGACATTTATGGTGTCTTGATTCAATAACATTGGTTTTCCATGAGATGAGCAACTTTATGGTGGCAAAAATGAGTAGTAGTAGTAGTAGTTCGTACTATTTTATTTATAGTCGTTATCAATCAACACAGTCAATAAAATGAGTATTTAATAAGGACAACCAAGCATGAAGCTTCTGTAAGACTTAAAAAATACACATTTAACATTATAAAACAACAAATAAGAAACTATCTACAAAGCAATATGTACATATACACAATCTTAAATCATGCTTTTGTTCATTTTCCCCAAGTACCTTTTTTTTTGCTCAACATATTGCTTATTTTGTGTGTCATTAGTATTATTACAAACGACTCGGTCGAAAGCCAGAACTGCATGGTCTGGTTCAAAGTTGAATAGCAGGATCAACCTCTAGCTAGGACCGGGGATACATATGTACCTTTATGTTTACTGTTGGAATAATCTAACAATTGCTTACATCATGTCTTTGTCATCTCTTCTCTTATTTTACCAAGCAATAATTGAAAATCGTCAAGTTAAGGGTCATCAACATTGGTTGAAACATGAATATAACTTTGGATATGAGATTACGGAGGCATTACTGCTGATTAAAGGGCCTTTTTGAAAATTTAGGTGATAAGTTGGTCGCTATATAAACTCAATTAAGTGTAAATAATTTATGTTGTTCAGCCTGTTAGTGACTGCACTGTTTACAGGAACTCGCGTTGAAGTTGACTTGTCAGTTTTCATTCAGAGGTGCACCAGCAAAATTTGAATTTTCAGAATAGGGTTAAAACTACCGAGATAAATCTCCGAATTTTAGCCGTGATAAGAGGGCATATTGCTTTAGAAACAAAACCACCTAAGCACTGAGTCCAGAAATGGAAAATAAATGAGTAATTGCAAATTAAAAATACATTTACGTGACGTATTGTAGCCTACATGACGTGTGGTAGCAACATGTTCCATTCCGATGATTGATATCAGCTGTTGTACACAGATATAAACATACCAAACTATCAATGAAACTGAAAAACCAAGTGTTGAAGACAAACTATAACTGTAAAATCAAGTAATCTTGTATCAGGTTGTCAATGATTGTGTCTTCTATAACACTAAAACTTGATTGGTCAGCATGTAAATTTGGATTATAAGCTTGACAAGCACCTGTGCAGTGTATCCATATATCAACATCTCAGATCGCATTTCGAAAAAGAAAGAAAGAAAGTTAGAAAGAAATAAGGACAGATCAATAGATAGGCAGATAGATGGATTGGCTTAGATAGTTAGATAGCAGTAGCAGATCCAGAGGGGGGGGGGGTAAGGTTTAGGGGGTTCAAACCTCTCCCCCTCTGGGCCTGCAGATTTAAAAAAATAAAATAAAATCCCAATATTTTTAGTACATTCAATTTGTAAACCCAACCCCATCCTACATTTTCTGGATCCGCCCCCTGGATAGATAGATAGATAGATAGATAGATAGATAGATAGATAGATAGATAGATAGATAGATAGATAGATAGATAGATAGATAGATAGATAGATAGATAGATAGATAGATAGATAGATAGATAGATGGATAGGCTGGCTGATTGATTGATTGATTGATTGATTGATTGATTGATTGATTGATTGATTGCCCCTTCAATACAGAGCTAATTCTTTCAACAATCGCAAAATGCGGTCTGGGATTGTCAGATGTGGTCCCAAGTCATAGACTACTCATAAAGGTATGATTTGGTGATCAATCATTATGCTGCACTTGATAATTGAAGATTACGAAAAAAGACTTGCCAAATTCGTGATATACAAAGTTTCACAGTTTCAGTTTGTTTAAGGTTGCATATTTTCTGAAATAAACAGGACTATCTGATGCAAGAGGCTTTGACTTCACACATTCTTTACACACATAAAAATGAATGGAAATTGGTTACACATGAGTAACATTCTACCACACGTCACGTAGAGCCAAATTGCTGGGTCCAAGTGATTCTGAAGTCTACTGCTACGCGAATTCCTGTAATGATTTTATTGAGTTACTTTGTTTAGTTTCTTTGGGCATTTGATTCCACAGTTTTTAGCCATAGTATTTAGTGCTTTTCTTACCAAACTGTTACTGTGTTAAATTGTGGAAGTTTAAGTTGATCATTATCCCCAATATCATAGTGTAGGGCACACTAGTTAAACAGCTCAGTAACATAAGAAGGGGAGGTCTGCCTTTTTATCTTGAACATTTGGATAGCAACTGTTTTAATGCATCTTTTGTTAATACTAAGTTGCTCTTCACTGCGACATAATTCTTCATAAGATCTGTTTTGGTCAATTGCAATAAAACGCAAAGCCCTTTTGTTGGTTTTTTCTAACTTTTCAAGGCTGGTTTTACCAGAGAACAACCATACTAATGGGTAATAGTTGAAATTGCTGCTAATATAACTGTTATACAGTACACTGTCAGTACAGTCTTACATTTTTTGTCAAGGTGATGATTTATCCTCTTGTGTGCTATTTGCTTACCTGATTGAAATTCAGTTTATTGTCAATTTCGAGACCAAGTATAACACTTAATTCTGATTTTATCAGATTATCATTGATTTGTAATTGAAAGTTATCTGAATCTTTATTTAAAATCATTAGTTGAAACTTATCCACGTGTATGGCTTTCATATTGTTACAACGAAACCATTCTACTGCTTTTACACAATCTTCTTCCAGTTTTGCTTTAATTTCATCAGAATCTTCGCCAATATAACATAGTGTATTGTCATCAGCATAGTTATAGATGTTTGAGTTCAGGCTATAATACAAAAATTTTAATTAATTACAAGCATTTATACTGAAACCATAGGCATTGAGTTTTGCAAGAAGTAACCCATGAGGCATACAATCAAGTGCTTTGGATAAGTCACTAGCTATGATTCCTACTTTTTGTCTGATGTCAATTGCTTGGCACCAATCTTCAGGCATTCTAATAAGGTTGTCTTTACATTCATATCCTTTCCTAAATCCTGATAAGTATTTGTGAAGCTTTGGTTCAATAAATTGATATATTTGATTAGATATTACTTTTTCCAAAATTTTAGACATGCTGTAGGTTGATTGACCTGTAATTATCTTTATCAAGCTTTTCCTTTTTTCACACAAAGGTGCGATGTTGGCTCTTTCTAAATTTTCTAGAAATGTTTGTTGTTGTAGGCATAAGTTAGCTATATGCGTTACGGGTTTAGAAAGAATCATACCAGTCTTTTTGATAAAACAAATGGGATTTCGTAAAATCCAGATGCCTTTTTAAGTACTCTATAGCGATTTTATGATTTTACTAACTGTAGATTCTGTCACAGGTTCAAAATCAAAGACAGTTTCGTTATTGCTATTGTCATTAAGAATGGTATTAACACTTGGGTGAGATAGGTAATCTCATATTATTTCCTCAATATCTTTTGAATTATTTTCTTTCGGCCGAATGTTAGAGCCTATTTCCCTAAAGAAATTATTGAAGATATTATACACGCTTTGGTCTCAGTTATTTCATCCCCTTCTTTGAGGGGTATTCTGTCAGGTTTAGTTTTGCTCTTTGAGAAAATAGGTTTACAGTACATGCCTGTAAGTATGTGAAACACATGACATTGTGCCATTGCATCAATGCTAAACATCCTCAGCCTAACTGCTTGTGGAGGCATGAATTTTCATCGGATGAAAGGGAAACAAAGTGGGTCATAAAGGCCGATGTGTGAGGCAAGTGGGATAAAAATAGCAGCCCATTTTCTTCGCTGTAGTCGGAGTTCCCTATCTTTTAACCTTGGGCCTGCGTTTCACTTACTTATCAAAGACTTTGACCCATACCTAACTCCGACTACAGCGAAGAAAATGGGCTGCTATTTTTATCCCACTTCTCATCGGATGAGAATTCGTCCTTCCAGAAGCATTTTGATTAAGGATGTTTAACATTGATGCAATGGCACAATATCATGCGTTTCACTTTCTTACAGGCGGCACTGTAATTGCCATCCAGAAGTCTTTGTTCTTTGTACCATTTTTGCATATTTCTTCAAAATACTTTTTTTTTTCCATACGTTTTATTATCGTTACAATGTTCCTATGCTTCCTGTAAAGTGCAAGGTGCCGCGAGGTTCTATCTTTAAAAAATTTATTTCTAAACTGATTGCTAGTTAAGATAGCTTTTTAAAATTTTTTGGACATACAGGGAAAGTCACTTAGTCTTACAATCTTTTTTTTTTTTTAGCAGCACGTTTATCTATAGTCTACTAACCAGAGTATCTTGAAGTTTACTAAGGGCAATGTTCACGTTTGATTCATTTGGCATCTTAGTTTCTAGAAATTTTTGCTGGAGCCAGGTCAAGATTGACAAAGTCATAGTTTATGTTCCTGAGTTTTCAATAACAGATAATACTGCTTGATGGAGCAGGTGTGTGTTGTTTAAGTACACCTCCTACCACATTATGAAAATCGCTAATTCCTGTGGTTACTGAAAAGCCTTTCAGGAATTTTCTACGCTTGCTAACTAACAAGACATCAAGTGTCGGTTGATTAGACTTGAAACAGGTAGGTTCATTTATGATGTTTGTGAGGTTAAACGAGGGACATATCATGGAGAGTGTATGATTTTGGAACACACTTATCAAGAATTTTTTCACATATACATGTATCCTCAAAACAAGCCTTGAAATCTTGTGAGTTCATTTTAGGATTTGTATAAACGCATACCACAATGATTTTTATTCCATTGCAAGTTATCTCAATAGTCATATATTCGAATTCATCAGTACATTTATTTACGGGTCCTATAGTTGACGGGATGCTTTTAGAAACATAAGTTTAGAGGCCACCACTATTTGATCTTTTATCCTGCCTGTACATAGAATAGTTTTTAATTTCAAATGCTAATCTTTGATGAGAACCATCAAGTTTAGTTTCACCATTATTTCAAATTTACAACGGTTAAGGAGTTCAGTTATTTCCTGGAATTTTGGATACATGCTATTAACATTCAAATGCCCAATAATTATGTTATTTGGATTTTAGTGTCGAATGGCTTCGACACCTTCGTAAGGATTTTGACATGCACTTGTTAAATCATTATTTACCTCATTAGCAGTAATGCCAACATGATCATAATTTATACTGGCGTCCATCACATTTTCTAGCACATCATAATCAATGCTATCACATTCAATGACACTTAGTACATTATCATTAACTGTTGATATTTCACAAATGGCCACAGTATTCATGTTTTTGTTAACATCTAAGTATCTATCAATAGCACCAGAGTTATTTTCATCATAAGCACCGAAATTATTTGTATCACACACAACAACATCATTTCGATTTTTAGCACCAGAGTCAGTTTTATAACAAGCACTATCATTAATTTTGCCAATCACACTGTTCATCGTGCAATCTAACCCATAATATCCATTTCTATCATATTCAAAACAATGACAATGTCATTCATTAAAACCAACATGAAATTAATTTTCAGTAGGCCTAGTCCTATAAATTTCACATTCATTAAAGCAACAATTTGTATACTGAGGCCACTCCGGCCACATCAGCTTGGCCATTAATCTAGTGTCCGTGTCGCAGAACTTCAGTTTGTGTCCGAGCCCATTACAGGCACGACAACGAAAATGCTGTCCATGTCTGCACGAGTCTTTTGTTTGTGATACTTCATCACAATTAAAGCAACGCTGTTGGGAACCGGGGGCTCTGTGTGTCCGAACATGCTACGAGTGGGGGCTACGGTTGGTCGAGGGGTAAAGCTATGATGAGGTGTCTGGGCTGACAGTTCATTTCTGAGCAGACATGTGGTCAATTACTTTAAAAGTAATTAATTACAATTACAATTACATTGCAAAGTACCCAATTACAATTAGATTGCAATAACACAAAAAATGGAAAGTAGTAAATTACAATTACAATTACTATTGAAAAGTAATTTCAATTACAACAAATTACTTTTCAATAACATGGCCAAAAAATTATCAGAACCTGTTTTAAATTCACAGTAACATTGCAGAAAAAATATTTTTGTAACCTGACAAAACTAATAATGAATAGTAAGTGACAAAACAAATCATTAAAAACTTCCTAAATCTGTTACATCATAAGGCCAAGTTAAATGTTTACTCAGAAACTGTTGTGTGCAAAGAGCATAAAGTTAGAATTGTAGAATTAATTGTGCACAGTCTCTGATAAGCCCAACGTGGTGATGATGGGACGTTTAATAAACTCACTCACTGGACAGGTACAAAGATGATGTACAATATAGTGAAGAAGTCAATAATGGCTTCTGTTATTGGTATTGTTTGGTTGAATTTGATTTGTTGCTATCATAATGGAAGTATTTCTGTACAGCAAAAGTTGGTCTTGACTACTGTTCCTGTACTATCAGCTATTATATGAATATAATAAAGTAATTACCTCCAGAACATTTCTGAAAATGTTCTCAAATCCTGACTTGGACATTGTCCATGAAGCTATATTATCAAATAACTGATAAGCAGAGCATTAAGCATTTCCTTTTGAATGATATCATTTTATCCAACTTTTTTCTTTGCTTTGCTCTCTTTTGGCCCTAAGCTTGTCTAAGTTCCCCTATCTAGTGTCATACTTTTATCCATTTATATGTAACCCCATTGTTACACCATTTTGTATTGTCAGGTCAAGTATAGTACACCCCTATTGCATAATATTATGAATTGATAAGACACAACACACAAGCAGATATATTCCTCTTGTTTCTCAATGGGAGAATATTATCTTGTAGTCTATTGTTGCAGCATATCAAAACTCATTTTAAATATGGTGATAGAACCTAAGGAAAATCTGTAAGCATGAACATGGCATAATTTTTAAAAATATTTCAGAAATAAAATTGACAGATGTGCAGAGCACTTATGCAGACTTATTGAGATGTAATCGAAAAGTAATTGAAATTTCAATTACTTTCCAAATGTAATTGCTGCAATTACAATTTACTTTCAACTTTTAATGCTCAATTGCAAATTTCATTCAAATACTTTGGAAAATGTAATTAATTACACTCAATTACAATTACAAATTAGAATTTCCCCATGTCTGCTTCTGAGCATCATCAGTAAACCACTTCACAAAATTTTCTTTCAAAATCTGACAGAGAGAGAAAGAACCTTCCTCAACATACATGCAAGGAAGGTTGTATGAGTTATAAAACCCTCTGAACCTTATATAGACTTTTTGAAGGAGTAGAGGACACATCAGAGAATCCAAGTACCAGATCCCCTGTCAGCGTGCATCGACGGTCCAGCGTCAGCCTGGCGTCGGTCCAATGTCAGCAGCATCGGACCGGCTTTGGGCCGACATTGGGCCGCCGAGGGATGTTGATAGGGGAAGAACTTGAAAATCTCACAAAATGACTTGCCCTAATGTTTTGACAAGACATTTGTGCCACTGCCTGTATTTTATGCTCTGGGCCGCACTTCAAGACTTTCAGTTTCCATGGCAAAGCACTGCAAGCAGTCACCCATTATTTTTATTTTGAGAACTGTGATCTCATATTTTGGGAATCAATTGCAAATCACCTCAGTTTTTACTGACCCATTAACCACGTGCCTGAATAAAGTATATCTGAAGTAATGGCAATTCAGACAAAGCTTTTTGAAAACCCATCGTACATACATTATCAGCCCAAAATCACCCTTCGTTCTAATATGGTATTTTTGTTGATTTTTCTTTATGTTAGTGGTAATTACATACCTGATTACAACACCACAAAATCCATTAAAAAAACAAGTGTGTTAATTATTGAGTAGTTATTTTTAAAATATAAGTTGGCAGTGGCCAAGTTATTTTAAATTGCATGTTTTTGGGGATTCAAAGTGTTATGGTGAAAAACACAGTCAAGAGAATCTAAAAAAAAATTGCGAGAACTTCATCCTGACAATGACATATTATGGTTTCTTAGGGCTATACAATACTGGGAACCTGGGAAGCCACAGTACATCATGTAATAGTTTGTGGTTTATTAGGTTCTCTGCCATTTTCTCATCAAAAAAGTGCTGTAACCATGGAATGCCAGAGAAAACTAGCCAAAAATCAAGTAATATCATTTTAAATCCCTATATTTGCCACAAGGGGTATTTTAGCTTTCATTAGGCTTCAGCTTGCTATTGAAACATGGACAACGATGTGATACAAAATCTTGGTCTGGCAACTTGAAGCAGCCAGTTTTTGGAAGTACCAGAGGTTGACATCAAAAGAGCCAAAAGATATGAAATTTTTCTTTCACCAAGAATACTGACACACAATTTATTATGTCATACTATTTTATTTTGAATTCCATTATTTCGTATGTATACTAATACACAATATTTTGCTATGTCAAAGCAATTTTATTTTAAATTCAGTTATCTCCAAATGACTTGTTTCTTTTCAGAACATGCCGCAGAAACACCTCTTGAAATTCACTGTTCTAGCTCTCACTACTGCCTTGGTAACATTGGGAATGTACAAGAAGAGTGTTGGGTCACAAGCATTGCTGAATCCAACAGCACTACATAACGCCGGAGGGACATTAAGAACTAAAGTCCAAGTTATGCAACTTGAGAAAGACCAAAAGTTTATTCTGCAAAACAATAGTTATCTTAAAACACTTAGAAATGTATGTATTGTTAAAAAACCTAATGGCAAAATGATTGAAATAGAAAGCAAAAACTGGGCTAGTGAAAAAAATATCGTTGCGTATGGTGCCACATCCAGCACAACAACTAAAATGCAGGTGTATGGCCGTGTATCTACAAAAACCTCTTGGAAGATCCAACTTAGCACTAAACCTGTCCCACCTGATTTCCATATGGTGTCATACCCAGCTTACTTTTTGGCACCCGTCTCGCCTAGTAACCTCTACCACTTCATTCAGGACTTCACTGTTGGTTTGTTTGGAGCTATGATGGCCACTAACCAGCTCAATTCATCTGAGCCGGCTCAAGTTCTCCTGCAAGATCCAGCATCCGGACCACATGTGGTTCTCCATCGATACAGAGAAATCTTTGAAGCATTGGGTGTAAGAGGTGATTACAGCATTTATCACGGAATAACTTCTGGCACTTGTTACCCATATGGTGTATTTGGGGCAAAGGGAGCCAGCAAAGAAAAAATTGCATCATACATCACGAAAAAGCTTGACAAAGTTTATCCACCGAAATGTCCTGATGACTTTGTCATAACCATGTTGCAGCGAAAAATCAGGCGAATCCTAAATGCTCAGGAATTACTGGCAGCTTTAAAACAAAATGGCTTCAATAACTCACAAATCATCACTTTTGAAAACAAAAGTATTGAGGAGCAGTGGAGGACAATAAGGTGCACAAATCTATTGATAGGGATACAAGGAGCGGGATTACAATGGTGCATGTTCTTGCGTCCAAAATCTGGAATGCTGGAGCTCTATAACAAAAAATGGCCACTCCATTACTCACCGCAGTACAAGGGTTTTCACGGTCTACATGTTGACTCTTTGAAGGCCATAGAAACACACTATGATTGGGATTTTATTTCAAATAGATATCTCAAAGGAAAACCCTTTACATCAGAAATGAAAGCGCAAGCACTTAATAAAAGAACAGCTGGCAAGTTACATAAAGGCATCTGGTCATCAGGAGGATTTAAGTGGGCAAATGCAGCTTATGACGCTGACAATTTTGTATCAAAAGTAAAAATGCTACATAAAGCTCTTGGTATTCCAAGAAAAAATCCAACAATTCCAACATAAGCTAATGTAAATTGTAGACAAAGCGTCTTGGTTTCATTCCAAAGTACAATTGCCATGGGCTGATTTTAATATGATTGTTTTCCTTCAAGGATCATTCAGACTTCATTGCTGAATATACAGTTTTTAAAACTTTTGAAATTTATTAAGACTTCCATCACAGCAATTTTAAAATATTGATGCTATTGCGAACAATTAAGCATTACCAACTTAAAACAAACATTTGTTGGCGGTCAGATTGTAAAAATTCTCCTAAACTTTCCATTCATTTTGCAACCACATCAGGACAAACTGTTGTCAAAATGCTGTGACAGTACAGTAACAATTTCCTCACACTAATGAGACTGGGGATCACACTGTAACAATAAGATCGCTTCACAACAGTTTTCATAATCTGGAAAAAAATTGGTAATGTGACATAATAAATGTGTACATAACTGGGAGGTTTGTAATAAAATAACATGATAAATAAACTGAACAGCAAAAGAAAGTTGTCAAAACTTTGGTGTAGTACTGTGACCTACCAAACTGTAGGAAAAAACAAAAAATGCATTCGTATGGATCAGTAATCTTTAATGAACAATTGTAACACATCAAAGATCTGCTTTCTGTAGAATTAAAGCAGAAACAAACAAAATCAGGTGATGAGGTGGAAAAGTGAAAATCACAAAAAACTTGAGCATCAAAAAGACAACAATAAAGGACAATAACAGAGCACAAAATGACAAAAGTCAGTGAAATGCAGTCCTCAATAATGGGTGTGACCTCCCTCTACCCGGACACAAGATATTCCAGAAAAGAACGTTCCAGGTCAATAGTTCCAGGTGAAGTTCTTCATTTCAGATCTGAACTGTCATTCTGAAAATTTCCCACAGGGGGTGCTGTGTTCTGGGACTCCAATAGTTTGATCAATTGATGCACTACAATGCACTATTATTTCTTTCTGGTAAAAATGTTATCAGCCAAGAAATTGTTATAGAAAACAAGTGTTACTTTCCTGGAAGTAACAATGTGATACTTCCAATATTGTTTTAACCCTAAACATTTTATAAACCCAATTGAGAGATGAGAACAGAGACCTCATAAGAGCAACAGATTAACTTGAAAACAGATAAATGACTAAATAAATGATGAAATTTATGATGGTAACAATAGCCTAAAATATAAGGGAAATATCATCAACTTCTACAATGACAGTCTCAAGCATACGGTATTCGCAATTTCACACCATTGGTAGCAATAAAGGCAGTGATTCTGTTTTCAAGTAAAGCTATTGCTCTTATAAGGTCTCTGTCATCATTGCACAGTTGGATTTATAAAATGTTGAGGGTTAAAACAGTCCCACTTTAATACTTCAAGAAAAGTGACACTTGCTTTCTGCCTATTGCCAAAATCGATGGAACCATTGGTGTCCCAGACCACAGCACCCCCTGTGGGAAATTTTCAGAATGATGCTTCAATTCTGAAATGAAAAAACTTTACTTGGAACTATCGACCTGGAACTTTTTTACTGGAATATCTGTTTAGTCCATCTCTGGACTCAATAATCTGGAACAAACCATGCTTTGATGCATTTTGTTTTTTTATCTTAAAATTGCATACCATTCATGTTAATGTGATTTTAAGAATATGGTCTTCCTTGCCGCAAAAAATTGTTTTAAACATTGAAGTTTGCCTTGAAAATAATTATGGTAATTCTTGGACAGCATAGTTGTATTGTCTGAAAATTTTGTTTAAAAAGATCGATTCTAAGGGCTCCAACCATGACGATATTGTCTGCTACATTTTCAAATCTGCATTACACAAGTTTTCAAGTCATCCTGTAAAATTCAAAAATAGAGTTGATATGCAAATTTTTCGCTTTTTTATGATCTGTTTGGGCATTGTTTAAAATGGTGCCATTATTTTTGGCATAACTTGTTGGTAATGCCATATTTTATTGCAAAAACTGAAATGGGATAAACAAGTCTAAAGGTATACAGGAAATGGTCATACCTGAATGATTTTTGGCAATAAGATGCTAGTTGATCATAGCAACAATACCATAAAATTTGTTTTGAAAAAAAAATTTTTTTTGCAAAATTATGAGCTAAAATCAAGTGACAACTTTCTTTTGCTGTTGAGTTTACATTACAGATGATTTCATATTTGTAGAGTTTGATCAAATAACAAAATATTTTGCAAAATTTTCTAGTCTGACATCAGAAAATCCTGCCAGGTGATTGGTCAAGTTGCCCATTGCGTGTCACAGCTTGCTTCAAGCAAGTGATGTATTGCTGGAAAAAGGATGTCATAATTTTGACCAATAGTATACTGCGAAGGCCAACTTGGTATAGTGGCAGTTGTTTACACATGTCAAACTGCAATCCGCATGAACTCTTTCATTTCTTCGTGAACTGTTGTATCTCACACTCCTGTGTACAGCAGTTGATTGTTTAAATTGATGTTAAATCTGGGTTGAGGGGGAGACTGGAGTTTTACCTGAGTTGGTGCTACATGCTTCAAGAGAGGGGGGGGGGGCAGTACTAATTTTTTGCCTTTTTTCCAGAAACTATTTACCTTGCAGGCCAAAAAGAATTTATGACTGGGGGAATGGGAGTTTCGCCCGACGGAGCACCTATTTTTCACACATATTTCAAGGGGGGTACTTATTACTTGCAACATGATTAAAGGGGGGTATAAAATTTTAACAAAAGAAAGGGGACATAATAAAAATCTGCTTGGAATGTATGAAGGTACAAATAAGCATGAAACCAAAGGGGGGTATACATTTTTGACAGAAAGTTCCAACAAAACTCCCAACCTCCCCCCTTCCCCGGAATCATAAATTCTGAATAGTCCCTCAGGACAGGATGGTGGCCCAGTGATGTGGCCAACATTCATAAGAAAATCACAGTGGGGATCAGATCAGGGACCCCGCGATTGGTAGCCCATTGTCCTGCCGCCTGAGCTGGGCCCCCCCTGAAAAAAAATTATATTCACAATTATACATGTTTATTTGCCGTATAAACAGTCATTACATGGATCACGGTCACCTGATCCCAATTGTCTGAATGCACAGTAGCCTATTGGACTTGCAGAATGTGTGTACTAAAAATGTGTGAAACACAAACTGAAACTCTCTCTTGAAACTGCTAAAGTCAGTCCCTGTTAGGAGATCAATGGCTTAGAATGCCATGGTCACCCATGTAAAACGCTATATCACTTTTCAGGAGAGAGTGGTGTCATACCTTCTCTTGACCAATGAAAATTGCAAGAAAAATGATGTATTTTCCAACTCAAATGTCTACAAATATGAAATCATCTGTAATTACACTGAGTTATGTTGGATGTGTTTTTTTAAATATTGATGGTATTTTTTCATTTGGAAAATAATTCATTTTGTACAATGTACACATATAATAATTTCATTCTAACAGAATTCCTGTGGCAATTCAATGCTAATGTTATTGTTGTTCTGCTCTTTCTAATGTAATTGTTGTTCTGATCTTTCTGATATGTTCTTTGATGTAGTCACTCGCCTCCTCATTTCGTTCACCTCAGATCGCTGCACGCACTTCGCACTGTCCATGTAAGTCTTTGAGAATCTTTTGACCGCTGAACCCTGTTATCCAACGTTAGCTAACTCGATCGCCTCATCTAATCAACCTCATCGATCGTTTGTTAGATCTGGTAACAATCTGGTTGCCATGGTACGCAAGGCAAGGAAATGTACTGTCTGTCGGCAACCTGCCGCAGGTCATGTAGGTCCGATGGGCCAGCGTTGCCACACGCTAATAGAGACTTATCATACTGGTACATCCACGTCGGGTGTCCATGTTGTTGGATTTGACAGTCCTGTGCACGATGAATTCGCTACTGCTGAGGAGCACGGTGACGATTTGAGGGGGGAGACTTTCGGTTATTATGGCTTAGGGGATGGGGATGTCAGGAGCGAGTCCCCGGGGGCCGACAATATCCCTTCGTTTTGCCATAATAACTTGGTGGCGGATACTGGGGCCAGACCGGAGGTTGGTGAGCGTCGTTTGGTTTCCATGGGGACTCAACCTACCGGTGAGCTGAGTATGCCTAGGCCACATGAAGCGCCCCCTGGTGTCGATACACGTCGTATCGCCCAACACAATCCTACGAATAATCAGTCCCTTGACGGTTTCCTCATAGGTGCTTCCCTTCCTGGGTCGTATGCCCGTACTAGGTCGTCCCAAGGCCTTGATCAGCACGTTTCCCAGCCGGGACAACGCACGATACCATCAGTGTCCGACGTTTCACGTTCCTCGTGTTTGCCTGCCTTGCGCATTCACAAAGTTCCAGCCACCAATGTTACGCAAGATGGCGCCACCAGTTACCACACGGCGACAGCTAGCGCCACCAGGCGATCTGTGCCAGGGGGTGCAATCCCCAAATATTCCAGTGGCCAGGGATATAACGAAGGTTTTGCCAGAAACGATCCTGCACATAGCTATTACCAGAGACCGTCCCACGCTAACTTTGACGCTCAGTTACCGTCCCAGAGCCCACCACGGGGCTTAGCGTCCGCCTTCCACGAGGCGGCGCCACATGCTACCAATGTTATCGGAGGTGAGAGATTGCCCCCCATGGGGCCCTATTCTGATACGCACTATTATGGCCCACCCAGGGTTGACCCGTACGATCAAAGATTCAGTTATGGTGACCAGTTGGCGAGACCCGACCCAGCAGGGGCACAGTACCGTGACCCGAGAGAGCAGTTGGTGAGACCGCGCCCAGCAGGGGCCAGATACCTTGACAATGTGAGTAGGGGTCCTACCTGGGCCGAGTACCATGAACCGACCCACTCTAGAGGCCGCCCCCTGGGGCCTCCCGACGCCCGGCTGATCGACTACCCAGATGCCCCCTTCCACCGGATGGACCATGCCAGACTCCAACCAGGACTCCAACCAGGATCTCACCCCGGACATCGGCCAGGGCTTCAACCAGGGTTTCGACTCAGGACCCAGGACCAGACGTATCAGGAGACGCCCAGGACCTACCATGGACGCCTGCCCCCACAGGACTTGATGGCTCACATCCCTCCCCACATCGATGCAAGGACTGCTCAGACTGCTTTGGAGGGTGAGTTTGTCCACCTTGAACACTTCTTAGATTGTGACGCTAATGACTATCAAGAGGCTAGAATGGTGGATAGCAATGGCTTGCAGATCAAATCGTCTCGTCCTAGACGAATGATCACTAGTTTTTACAAGTGGATGCAAGCTTGGGGTTACTACGAGGTGCTGTTAACTTGCCATTATGGCATCGAAATTCTCTTAGAAATGGCGAAGTATAGAGCTTTCCTCATTGACCTTACAGACAAGTATAAGGTACCTTATGTACTCAATTCTGACGAGCGTTTTAGGGCCGCCTTAGGCAGGCAACGCTCATTCGAGTTCAATACCTTTGATCAATTGTTGTATACCATCATCTTTGATGCCAGTGCATTACGAGCTACAACAAAATGTTCAAAATGTGGTGGAATTGACCACAGCGTGAGTGACTGCCCCTTTCGTAGCAGCGGGTCCGCTAAAGGGCCCTCTAGCCAGCCAGCCGCCGACAAAGGCAAGGGCAAGGGTAGCAAGTCCATCGACCCCTCAGAGATCTGCATTAAGTTCCAGGACGGTACTTGCAGATTCCAGTCGTGCCCCCGTACTCACAAGTGTTTCATATGCGGAGGCCCAAAAGGAGCAAAGTTTTGCTCCAATTGTTCAAAATCCTCCTCTGTCAAGCCCACTACAGGCTCTACTTAATGTTGATTATTGGCGTTCGATGCTGCATGCAGTATATGACGCTGATTACGCAGATTCTGTTTGTCTAATGCTGAGTGAGGGTGTCAGGGTTGGTCGGCCTCCAGCCACAGACTCTATTGTGTCTCCCAATTGGCCGTCAGCCATTGAGTACAGGGTTAAGGTTACCGAGCTCATTGAAAGTGATCTTAGGATGGGTCGCCTCCATGGCCCATTCCGCACCCCCCTCCTATCAAGCCTACATTGTCTCCCCCTTAGGGGCCTTCCTTAAGAAGGATTCTGAAAAGATAAGGTTAATTCACGATTTATCTTATCCAGCTATTGGATCGGTCAATGCCTCCATTGACCCAGTGGAATTCTCCCTAAAATACGCGTCTATTGATGACGCCGTGGCGTACTGTAATTCGTTCGCTTCCCCCCCCTATATGGCAAAACTTTATCTACAAGATGCCTTTAAGTTCATTAGAATCCATGAAGATGACTGGCATCTCATGGGCCTTTCTTGGCTTGATGGGGCGGGGTGCAACCACTACTATTTCTCGAAGGTTCTGAGCTTCGGTTTACGTTCGGCCCCAGCCCTGTTTGACATCTTCGCCTCAGCCTTACACTTATTCATGGTTCAGAGTGGGGCACCCTCCACCATTGTTAGGTATGTGGACGATTTTTTAGTCATAGCGTCTGATGCTCGTGCGTGTCAAGCTGCACTGGATGTCATGCTTGACACGTGCGACAAAGCTGGGTTTCCGGTTCAGCCTTCTAAGGTTACCTCACCCGACACGAGGGTGAAGTTTCTAGGGGTTACCATCGATACATTAGACCGGACCCTGTCAATAGACAGGGATCGGCTCTCTGAGGTCCTGTCTTTGGTGTCCCACTTTATGCAGCAGCGTTCGGTCTCCAAGAGACGTCTCCTTAGTCTTATCGGCAAGCTAGCCTTCGCTGCCCGTGTGGTGAACGGGGGCAGGGCCTTCCTTGGTCGCCTCATTGAGGCCGCTAAGGCCACTAAGTACTTGCATTTCAATGTAAAACTCTCTAGGGAAGCCAAGGAGGACCTAAAGTGGTGGAGAGATTGTGTCGTCTCACACAATGGAGTCTCCATGCTGCCCGCTCCCTGGGATGAGGTATCAGCTCTAGACGTGTACACAGACAGTTCTGGAGTGGCTATGGGCGCCTGCTATGGTAACGACTGGTTTTCCACCCCCTTCGTAGGCTCTCTAGCTCGAGCCAATGAATATTCAATAAATTGGAGGGAGCTGTATGCAGCTGTGACGGCCTTGGCCACCTGGGCCACCAGCCTTGCAGGGCGCAATGTCACCTTCCATATTGACAACCAGTCAGTTATCGGTGCCATTAATAAACGTTATTCCCCTGTCCCTCACTTGATGGCGCTAGTGCGATCATGGTGTCTGTTGGTCATCCAATATGACATAAATATTAGAACCAGGTACATTCCAACATTAGAGAATACCGATGCAGACGATCTCAGTAGGCTCGCAGTCAACAGCTTCTTGAGCCGCAATCCCAATGCATCGGCTACTCCTGCCTGGCCCACCCTCCTAGATTTTTAATTTCCCCTTTAATTTTACAGATCTGGACCGCTCTGTCTCGGCTCTGGTATTTCACGGTATAACAGCCAACTCCAGAGGAGCGTACTCCACAGCAGTCAAAAGGTACGAATCTTTTTGCTGTCTCTATAAATTGTCACCCCTGCCTGTAACTCAATCTAACGCCATTAGGTTTGTTGCCCATATATATCCACTATAAGAGTCTACCTCTCGGGTTTGAGATCCTGGTCCATTGATTTGGCCCTACCAGTACCGGACATTTACTCACCGGCCCTATCACAGGCCTTAAAGACTCTAGAACGCCAGCATGTCCCAGTCCAAGCCCCACCCATCATGTTCAACCATTTGCTGGCCATAATATCTAAAGCTCCCTTTAATAGGGATAATTTAATGTGTATCGCGGCCATGTCACTGGCCTTTTTCGCATGTCTGCGTCCATCTGAATACCTCTACACTAGGGGAGTCACCTCGCCACCTGCCAGATCTGATGTCATCTTCAATCATTCTCTCACTGCGTTGGATTACAGGGTTCATCGGTCGAAGACCAATTCTAAAGGTTTTGTGGTGCACCTAGGTTGTACAGGTTCGATTGTATGTGCGGTTTGTTTAATTAAAACCATCATCTCCCATTTTCCTGCCGCTCCTTCGGCACCTTTGTTTCTCACTCCTTCTAATTCTCCTCTGACTTACTCCTATCTAACTTCTAAGCTTTCTTATTTCCTTAGACTCGTGGGAGTCAATCCTGTACCTTACACCCTTCACTCTCTTCGGGCGGGGTCCGCCACCACTGCCGCTGCCGCGGGCTGTACTGAGGGAGAGATCCAAAAGCTCGGCCGATGGGCTTCCCTCTGCTACAGGCGTTATATCAGACCGACCAGGGCGGCCCAAGCCGCCGTAGCCCCTCGCCTCGCACTCTCACTTTCTTCTGATCATTTCATCTCATGATTCATTCTCTTCTTTACTGTACATTCCTTTAACACACTAACAACCAGTATTCTGATATACTTCTAACTAACACCAGCAGGTCTTGGGCTCTATTCAGTGGGCTTCCTTCAAGGCCAGCTGGATCATCCATGTTAAATGTTTCACGTCTCGTCTGTCTCGTCTGTCTCGTCTGTCAAGTCTACATGTTGTGTCGTCGGTATGATTGATTGAATGAATGTAACTGTTTTGTGTTTTCTGGGCCTGAATAAAAGGCAGTGTGTCCCAAATCTTAACTGCGTCCGAGTGCCTTTATTTGATTAATATTTACTTACTTGGGTAAGGTTGGTTAATTAAGATGGCGCCGGCGTCCTGCTCCTTCCTCGATTTTCCCGCCGTAGTATTGCGTCACACGGACCCACAGCCAATTACAGGGTCCGGCTCCCTGGGTCCACTGGACCGTTTCAATCCACATAAATAGGAAGGAGTCATTTTTGGCGGCCACTCGCCTCCTCATTTCGTTCCCCACCGGCCCTCCCTTTCGGATCAAAATTCTCTTTTTATCCTCTCATTTTTAAAATTTTCCTAAAAAATTTCACTTTTCTTATTATCAAAATTCAATTTTCTCAAAATTTGTATGTTGATTCTCTATGCGCAGCCATTTTTTTATTCCAAAAATCCTTTTCTTTTTCTAATTGTTCATTTTACATTTTTAGTTATTCCCTCTTTGAGGGGCACCTCTGTGATTCCTTGCTAATCCATTGCTTCCAAGGCCGACAGTCGTCACACTACCTGCCTCGGGCCACACTGCCAGGATGCGACTTCACTAGGGCTCCAGCAAGTCTACTACAGGGATCCATATCGTCCTCGCCTCCAGCATCAGCCTCACCTTCCTTCCCTCGGGCTTCCTTCAAGGCCAGCTGGATCATCCATGTTAAATGTTTCACGTCTCGTCTGTCTCGTCTGTCTCGTCTGTCAAGTCTACATGTTGTGTCGTCGGTATGATTGATTGAATGAATGTAACTGTTTTGTGTTTTCTGGGCCTGAATAAAAGGCAGTGTGTCCCAAATCTTAACTGCGTCCGAGTGCCTTTATTTGATTAACACTGCATTGTGCACTCAATTGACTTTTGTTAATTATTAAGTTAAATTTCATGGTAACACATGATTTGTTCAACCTTGGAATGTGGCTGACTATGTGGGCCCATCAAGGCAGTCGGTCATCTTTAAGTTAATATTCTAAAATTAATTTCCCTGATCTTTTAATATTAGGGCTTATCCCATGACCAAGCATGTTTTTTCCCTCATACAAGCCTTTTTCCCTAAGTGATATTTTAGAGGGGGGAAGATCCCAAACCCTCTTCCCTGAAACAGAGGGAAGATACATGCCCTTTGTCAATTTGGAGGGAAGATATCAGTCTAGCAGGCAAGATACCAAATCTGAGCCATCTGATTGGCCAATTTAGACAGAAGATATCAGCATCTCCAATCACCATGATGACGTCATGGAGATACAGCTCTTGGCCATGCAGTATCCTGCAGTTGTGACGTCACAAAATTATCTGACATTGTTTTGCAAACAATGGGTAGTGATTGTTCATGTCATGACATCACTATGGGCTGCTGATGACATCACAACAAACTGCTGCTCCCAACTTAGAGAATTTGAAGTTATCAGACTAAAATTGTGTGAAAACCACTGGTAAAATTTTTGCAGGATATAAATAAAATCCCATAAAAGTGTATTTCACAGCTATGAAAGTCATTTGTGTCAGGTCTGCTTCTGAATTAACACTCGTCATTTATCTAATTTATGGGGGATCTATTTATTAAAGGTTTAACAGTCAAAAATAAAAGTCATGGGATGAATAGGTTATAACATGGCCAAGAGCTGTATCTCCCTGGTATCATCACCCTCGACCTGTATCATCCCTCGACCCTTCGGGTCTCAGGATGATACAGGGTCTCGGGTGATGATACCAGGGAGAAATAGCTTTTGGCCATGTATTAACCTATAAGTATGTATAATAGGGACTATTATTACGCTATTTATATTTCCCGGTGAGAAACTTATATCAGTCGAAAAAAAGTGACAAAGACTTGTGTTTTTCAACCCAGTCATATACCAAACTATTTTTAAAATTGACCCTTATAATTTGTAACAATAACAAACATAGGCTGCGCAGCAGCAAACCTTCAGCGAATGAACATCTGTAAAGTCATAAAAGCGATGTTGACAAAATTGGTATAATGCAATTGTGGCCAAATCTTGGCCTGAAATTATCTATATACCCGCTGCCCTACCATCTGCCCGCCTGCCTGCCAGGGTATGTAAAACCATGGAAAGGCTGAACTAGACAAATTTACTTATATTATGTTGCAGTTTCATACATGTACAGGGAATAGGTTATGAGCTGTGGGTCGAAAACCAATAAGTATATTATTTTATATTCTTCAATTTTTTTCTAAATATTTAAAAAGTGTTAAAACTACCTATCAATGAGACCAGTGAAAGATCTTTATAGGCAATATGTGGATGAATTTTTGTCAAGGTACATCCAAGAGAGGCTAAGTTTTGGACCAGAAACCAAAAATTATGGCTGTGTTTGTTTCAGGTGATCTGAGTGATCTGGATCCAGTTCTGTGGATCTGTGATCTGGATCCAGATGCGGATCAGTACTGAAAAAAATATGGATCTGTGAATCCAGATCAAGATTCGCATTTGTTTCAGACAGATTCAGATGATCTGGATCTGGATCCATGGATCCTCAAATTTTCACTGACAGATCCCAAAGGATCTGGATCTGGATCACTGATCTGTGGATCCTTCTCCAGAGCAGGGTTCAGATCAGATGGATCCAGATCCTTCAGATCAGCTGAAACAAACAGGCCCATTAATTTGCAATATATTTTGTCAATATTTCAAAAAGTATAGAATGACCATGAATCACACCATCAAAAGGCACAACAGCATCATATAGGTGATATGTGTATGAAATGTCATCCATGTACATGCAATACTGGGCAAGTTTTGGACCAGAAATGAAAAAAAAATTGTTTTTATTATTTTTTCTCAATATTTCAAAAACTATAGAATACCCATCAATCAGACCATCAATTGGCACAAGTGGACCACATAGGCTATATGTGTACCAATTTTCATCCACGTACATGCAATAGGGCCCCGAGTTCTGGCCCGGAAACTATCTATCCGCCCGCTGCCCGGACGCCCGCCCGCCCGCCCGACCGCCCGACCGCCCGACCGCCCGACCGCCCGACCGCCCGCCCGGCGGACGGACAACATCTTACCAAAGTGATAACAATACCTTCTTCGAACTTCGTTCGCTGAAGGTAAAAAACAAGAAAGAAGACGTAGTCTGATATTTATTTTGAAAGGAACACAAACACATGCATGAGATCTTGTTTGTTTTTGACATTTATGAGGGCAGTTTTAGGGGGTCAAACTAATCAGGCCCATTCCACGACATTAAAAAACATGATAAATATAGGTCTAGCAGTTGCTTGGCTAAGTGACCAAGTTGGATGATTGCTTATTTAGTTGGCCTACTAATCTTGGCTATGTATGACATAACAAGGCTTTTATAGGGCCATATTGCTGGCTGCGTAGGGTGACTCCTCGCTATTTCAGGGAGAATTTCATTCTCCCTGAATAAATTTTAAAAAGTCATGGTTCAATTGAACCGCACTATGTTCTGAAAAGGACGGAAGAGCTTTACAGAAGAAGAAGAATAGTGCCATTTATGAGCGATCTTCAGCTTTATCAGTGACTGTCAATCTGTTTACTGCAAGGCAGCGTGGAACTGGGTAGGCATGACCTAGTTCTGAATGGGGGACTAGGCGGGGGTGCTCACAACGGACGAATGCACTATAGATTTTAACAGACTCTGTAACAAACTCGTTTTTAACTTGCACAAACATAGAGACATTTAATTAACTACAAGGATTTTACATTATTAGAGGGTGGTTCCAAAAAGGGACGGACGTACCTAAGAAGAAGTAGAAGAAGTAGAACTGAATTGCGTCACAGCGCCCTCATGCGGATAGGCTTCGCGGGACCTCATAATAAATTCACCATTATCTATAGCTGCCAGGATTTTATCAATCAGTGTAATCAGTGCCATATTTGTACTCTGACCTTCTTGGAACCCAAATTGATATTTATACAGAAGCTATGAAAGATATAATCCTATTGTACATAAGACGCTCGAGTAATTTGGAAAACAAAGGTAAGATAGAATACTGGTCGATAGTCGATACTAATGGCCAAGGGATCACCACTTTTATAGATAGGTACCACCTTGGCAAGTTTCATAGAATCAAGGAAAAAACTTTTTTGAATTGATAAATTTAGAAGATGCATGAGACAATGAGAGGAGATATCATTGAGTAATACCTACACTGTAAACCCATGCCGTAGGTGCCGTTGAAAAAGTGGCGTAAAACTGATGCCAATCTTGCCGTAAATCTTTGAAAACGGTAAGTTGTCATTAATTCAACAGTAAACAGTAAATGCAACAGTGATTACCGCAAAAAAAAACAGGAATGTGTAGTAAGATAGAGATACAACAATTACCGTTGATTTCACAGCAACTGTTACTTTTACAAAGTTTCTGTATAATCATGCATAGTAATAGCACTACAGCAGCTTACTGGTGAAATTTTATTGCTGCAGCCGACTATTCTGAACCATAACACAAACAATGCTATCACAGCAGTTTGTTTTTGCAAACATGACTCTTAGCATGTTTATGATTTGTAACAATAATCTAGACAACTTAAGTCTATTGCACTTAAATCTGCCTTAATAATATTTTCTGTCATCTATATTGCCAGTTGAACACTGTATGAGAGACTTGGGAAGATCTGTATTTACAAGGAATTTTTTTAAGTTTCAAGGTGGTAGCATTAGATTTACATGTGCAAATTAACACAGTCCTGAGTATCAACCTCCCCACAGAATGTTATATTAAATGAAAGAGGTGGGTGGGACTGACTGCAAAATGATTAAATCCAGATTTGTGTTATATATAAATGATTAAATTTTCATGTGAAATTAAGCATTACTCATATGTCCTTTTCCATGTATATATTTTTCATTATTTGGCATGTTCACGAATTTGTGGAGGTGTAAAAACGAGCATGTACGAATTCGTGGACATGAAAAAACGAGCATAGGTGTTCGTGTACATGTAAAAACTAACACTCGTGAATGTGCTTTATTATTCATTCGTGTATCTGCCAATACTATCGTTTGTGGATATAATAAGGGTTTAGTGTTAAAATTAGGTTTACTGTTAGTTTGGCCAAGTTTAAGGTTGCAATGTTCGTAATTACACATACACAAATTCGTGAATAGCAATATTTCACACTTACACGAATGCTAAATTCGTGTATATATTCGTTTTTGCAGGTTTACAAATTCGTGTACATGCCAAATAGAGAAAAATATATACCTCCCTTTTCCAAATGCATCATTATATTATATTGCTTCGTTATTTATTTGCTAGCCTTTTACTACATTTTTATGTGCAGGAATCTACCAGGAAGCCGCACTGGGGTTAACTGTGCTACTCACTGGAGGTCTTTTCATGAGCAGTAGGGGAGAACGGGGTTAGTTGTACCATGAGTTAAGTTGTGCCACCTTCTGTTGGGGTGAATTGAAGAGCTGGGTGAAGAAGGCAATGCCACTCATGTATACAAATTAAATTTTGGTGAACATCATTATGAGCCATGAAAAAGTAAACTGCCAAATACAATGCTACGAAAAACAACACTCATAAATTTAATTTTGTTATTGAGAACCTGAAGTAAGGAGGCCTGACCTCATTTTTTGGTATTGGTAATAAGATGATGTCCTTCTGGTTGGATGGAGTTAGGTTGTACATGTATATCTAGATATTTGTGTCGTTGCATTGTTTACTTTTGACAGCCAGTTTTCTCCATTTTTGGTCTTATTTTACTGGTTTTCTCCAGAAAATCAATTTGGGTAAGTTGTGCCATTGGAAGTGGGTTGACTTGTGCCAATGCCATGACATAGGATTTAGTTTTTTTTCCCTCTATTTTTCTCTGAATTTCACTCAAAGCCTAAACATCTAGTGAAACAACTTACACTGAGCAGAAATGTTCAAAGTGTTTTATCACCCTTTTAACATGTGGTTTTTGCAGCATTTTGAAACTAAGTTCAAGGCAATGTCTGAGATATCATACAGTTATCCATTTGCAATATCAGTGACTGATATTGAACATGTGCTGTGCGCTGATAAATAGCATGGCTTTTTGCTGTAAAAGCAAAGAAAATGGCTGGAAATCCGATGTGTGAAATTTGTGTTTCTTTGGGCATACTTGTTTTAAACAAATCTCATCATAACTCAATAACTTTTGCACCTTCAATTAAGTAATGTAAGCAAAAAAAAAAAAAGACAAACGTGAGAAAAACTTGATGTGGGGATATTTTTGGAATAAATAAATTTTGTGGGAGGGGAAATGCATTCAGGAAAACAAAATATTTGGGGAAAATAATTTCTGTAAAAGTTATAAAAAAAGAACAAATTTTAGAAAATAAGCCGAAGCACAAAACAAACTAGATTTTCGATCATAAATGAGTCGACCAATAGGAAGTTGGCCAAGAGTCTCAATAACACATGATGCAATGTTGAATCTACATATTACATAATTTAATTGTGGAAGAAATGTTGTTAATAGTTTATGAACTGTTATGTTTTACCCCTCTGTAGCAGCTTATCGGGATTGAAATGGTTTATGAAAACCAATCCTTTTTCTTTAAAAGCAGTAAAATCACAGGACTGGCATATATGGTGACTGGCATCCAGCTTATATTAGATGAATCCCTTAATTGTCAAATTATATAGTGGTGATTACTGTATTAATTGGCATGTAAATTCCAATTGTCTATGTACATACATGTAAGCTCATATAATTTCCCTGATTGATATCGACATACACACTGTGTGGAGCCACCAGCAGTTTACTGCAGTGATAAAAGGCCTACATGTGGCAAAAATTGGAACTAATGGCTTTGATAACAGTGCCAAAATGGCAGCAAAACAGTTATAAGCTAGCTATTTTAGGAGTGATTTGATACAGAACACAATAAAATGAAGGTAGATTGACTCCCAAAGAAAGTGACAGGCCTGAAGAGTAAGATTTTAGCCTTCAAAAGGCTGTGACCTGAGATGACCTCATCTGCATATTCAGGAAGTGGATGTGGTTGTCAAGGTACACAGACCCTTATTTGTATTTCTTTGAGATGCTCTTGGAATGCCAGATACTATATTGGCAATAACAGATAAATAAATGGTGCTAGTAGGCGAATGAATAGTTTTTTTCCATCTAAAGAGGTCAAACAGTCATCATACACAGTTACAAGCCCAAGTATGATGCCTAAGTATGGTTGAAAGATGCTAATACATTTTCTTTGCAATTTGTGGAAGGAAGTTGGAATGGCCAACTTCCTTAATAATGCTTCCTCTTATGTCAACCCAATCTTTGACGCATTGAACTTGCCATGCAATATCAGTCGTGCTATATAAAATATGGCACCGCTGCACACCAGAAGTCAGCATTCTAGCTTGCCATTTGATATAAAAATATAGCATCCTGTATGTCATTGAGATTGCGAAGGCGTATTACTGCCAAAGATTTTTTTACTTTGGGTTTAATAAAAAAAAAAGTTTGTTCTTCATTGGAGTGTTGGGTGTCAGGGAAGGATTGGAGTGGAGTTGAGATTTGGGATTAGAGTTGGAAGGTGTGTGCATTAGAGACCTGCGGGGGCACTAAAATCCTGCCCACTCCCGTAGTTATGTGCCCATGCCTGGCCCCCGCCCACAGGCAGTTTCGTGCGGGCACCCGCGGGCAGCCCAACTTCCGAAATCTAATGCCCGCGCCTGCTCCACGCCCACGGGCATTTGTGCCCGCAAACTTTATGCCGGCACATGTCTGTCCCCGCAACTTATACCTTTTTACAGCAAACTGGCTATCACATTGGATACAAATGGTATTAAAGGTCAATTTATTCTTTGCAGTGTTAAAAAAATCAACAGTTAAAGATTCAGATTGGATACTTTTCATTTACTTAATTTTCAAGTTCAAAGTATTAATGTTAGAAATGAAATGCCTCTCCTTATTATCATGATTATTGTCCCAAATGCAACACCAATGCTCCCCTCCAAATAAACCAATAAATGCCATTTTCATTGCAGCTACCCTCCCCTTTCCTTGCAAGCTAGTTACCCCTATTGTCCTTCTATGCAATCTTATCATATTATCAGTTGTTCAGCCATCTTGTGTTGTAAAATGTATAATAGCAAACAATAATTGAGTATACTTGACCTGGACGCATATTTATCTACAGATTAGATTTTCACATTAGATGAATTGTATTTATCATAACTTATTCATAAGTTAAATAATTTCATATGAATAGCACTATTAGGTTCAAATGTTTTTACCAGCATGCAGCACACTTTCATTTTGAATACACCTACAAATTGTGCATATATATATATATCTGCATGTCATAGATATTGATGTGAAGGGTAGATTCAAATATTTTTGTTAAGTACAGAAAAGATGCTTGATTTACCTGAAGCAATTATACTGGGCTTCTTTTCAACATTTTTGAGGATCAAATTGTTAAATTCCAAATCAATTGAGTAAAGATCTATAATAAATATTTCCTAGTTGATGTCAGGTCATAATGCAAGATAGTACATTTATTTAGAAGCCAGTACTTATAGATCGTCTCATGATAAAAATCTATTCCAGTTAGAAAGCTTGTCTATAACTTCTCATGAACATTTTGATTTTGAGGGTTCTAACATGCATTTTTGTCAGTTTCATGTGATCTAAAATTCTAAATAACAAAAGTGCAAGTCAGAAATATCTGAGTGAAAAGGATGTGTTTAACTAACTTAGACCTCACATGCCTCCTCAGCTATACCTTACAATTTTTGCAAAATAAATAATCTGATTGTTATTACTGCACATCAAAGGTCACCAGAGGGCGCGGGGGCCCTCACCCCGTGCGGGCATGCCCCGCCCGTGCAGGTCTGTAGTGTGCATGCCCGGATCAGCCAGGTTGCTCAACGCTGTCAGGGGAGCTGCACTCTATTAATAAGTCCATTATTTTCTGGATTTTCACTGCAGATTCCTTTAGTTTGTCTGTCCCTTCATCGAAAATGTCCTGTGTGGTCACATTTCCGATTTTAGTCCTCTCTTCATTGCTGCATTTTTCCAGGATGTGTTCTTGGTTTTCTTCTTCCCTTTTGCACAGTCTGCATATCGTGTCCTGGTACATGTTCCTGTAGTTGCATTTTACTCTCAGCATCCTTGTCCTTGCTTAAAGATTGTGCTGGCATCCGTCCTGCTACACCATAGAAATCATCTCAAGCTATCCCTCCGGGATAAAAAGTTCTCCGTTTCTCACTGTGAGAATGGGACATAAGTTTATAACTCTGGGGCTCCTCATCAGCGGCAATTACTTTGCATTGGAGGAGTTCCATTGCTCTCATTATAAATTCCCCCGTTAGGGGAATTTATATTGTTTTTGTTCGGTTTTTTTTTTCATCATCTGTATTATTAAGAACTTCCCTTGGGAAGTTCTTCTTGTTAAGAACTTCCCTTGGGAAGTTCTTCTTGATATTGTACGGATTTGCACTTTTCCGCCGCGTTTTTGGTCATTTTTCAATGTTGAATAAAACATGGCCAAGGAAAGATATCAGAAAGCTACTTCAGCACAATATAGACACTAGAAATGCCCTTTGGTGTTGGGAATTACGCATCGGAATTACGCTTGACATGGGAATTACGGCCAATTTTCAATAAAAATTTCTCGCTCCGGTTCTGGGAAAAGTATTGACATACCTTTCCTCAAAATTTTTTCCCTGGATTCTCCAAAGAAATGCGCAGTGCGGAAAGGAATATCATCTCGCGCCTCCTAGAAAATTTTCGAGAAAAACGAGTTCGAAGTTTCGGCACCCCGAAATTTCAAGGGGTGATGTCATGAAAAACCATGATGTAGTGGTCTGAATTTCAAGTCCTGCCACAAATAATGAGTACTACCGGGGTACAGTGGATATCCAAAAGTACGGCTCCCCAGCTCCAATACTTTAGGTGCCACAGGGCCTCAAAAATCGAACTTTTGAAGGGCTGTATCTCCCTTAATATTAATCCTAGAGAAAAAACAGGACCATTTTTGAAAACCTCAGAATGTCAGCTTTGCAATGATGTATAGCAATAATCCCTAGGACGTACGGTATAGAATCGCGGTAGACATTGAAAATTTCATGTCACTTTTTGGGCCTTCCAAAACCTATTTTGCCCAAAAAAACTATGAAGCTCCTCATGGATGTTCATGTATATTTTTTGTGTGGTACCCATTATGGACCTGCATAATGTCTCCAAAGCAAAATGTCCTACTTAAAATACTTTTTGCTTGAGAATTTTTTTAATTTCAAAATTGAAATGTAGATTGCTCGGCTTCTACTGGTTCAAATGTCACGGAATTAACACCAAAAAATGTGGAAAATTTTGGCCTTTTATGTGCTCCAAGGGCATATACCTTATACTAATAGCTGCATCTACAAATAAAATTTTATTTATTCATTTATAACTCATGAAGTATTATTTCAAATTAAGTCCAACTAATATGTAACATTGCTTATTGTCTGCCCTATTTTTCCATGCAAGCACATCTCCCTACCATGAATTTTAGAATCCAATTAAAACTCTTCCAATAATGTTTCAAACCCCTTAAAATTGATATGATATGTTGCTTATTTGTTGCCCTATTGTTTGCAAATAAGCACATATTTTTTCTATTACATTTATGATTAAATTATAACTTGTGAAATACTGCTGCAAATCACTTAAAACTGATATGACATGTTGCTGACTGTTTGCCCTATGTATGCGTAAAAGCATGTCTTCCTACCTCTTATAGTTTGTCTGTGACAAGTCATTAGGGTTAGGGTTTCAACAAAGTTCATTGCTTTCAGGGTGCTATGGTGAGGCCACAGTTAACCAGACTTCCAGTAACTGGATGCCACACATATCAATGCTAAAATTATTACAACAGCGCTTCACAATGCTATGTTGCCTTTCTCACGGAATGCCACAGTTCCAGGATCTGTACAGAGCCCACCTTGCAAAGAACAATTTTTGTTTATTGCTTATTGCTTAGATAATCTGCTCAGTAGCAAGCTAAATCAGCCTGGAATCCAGTCAAGCTTGTCATTGTATTGATATAGGCCCACATGGTGTTATGCACTGCCAGCATGCCACTCAAAACATATAATGTTTTAAATATGTTCAAAATAACCATCATGCTACCTATTCACAAGGCCATTGCTGCTAATTATATTTTGCCCATAATATATTCAAAGAATCAAAGTGAAACATAAACTTACATGTATGCTTTTTACACAGGCCTCTTACATGGGCCTGCATACATCTGCATGTATATTTGTTTTATTGTATTTCCCTTTTTATAAATTTTCAAGTGCGGATGAATGAATAAACTCAATGAAAAAGCAAATGTCTCATTATGTCTGCCTACAAATGTACACCACATTATTTAAGTGTGGTCCTCCAAATTCACAATTTAACAGCATGAAGGTCAATTTTCAGAAGGCAAATAGTTCACACTCCTGGCTGCATTGTGCATGAAACTTAACTCAAACCTTTGGGATTATTGCCTTGTCCATATGTATACATTTCATTGATCAATTAATAAACTGTGCATCACTTGAGAGAAGTTTGGAAATTTAGTGAAGATTACATATAAATTGAGTGTTTTATAATGGTCTGCTACTTTGATAAATCTTCTCTTTGTGAATCTTGGCTCTGTGCCAATTATCAAATTGACAGGTAAAAAGGGCCAGAAGGTGACCTCTGTGCACTCAACTGTGTTGATAACTATGTACAGATAGGGGGTGCTAGTGGTATTACTTGAGATATATGGATGCCTCATGTATCTGGACAAATTGCTCCATGACCAAAAAGTTTCAATAGCCATGGCCTTACTGTACCATTGCCCACAAAATCCCTCCATTCTAAGCAATGTATGATTTTGTATGTGTCACTGTTTGTATAATTCCTTGCACTTATTGCAAGTGAGCTCTAAGTACCAGTTATGGCTCTTGGCCAACCAAAACAGACTCATCAATGCCAGGAAAGGAATCCAACGTGCGGCAATGGAAAGGAAGGGAAAGGATCGAAAGGAAAGGAAGGGATTGGAAGGGAAGGGAAGTTCTTCCTTTAAATTGCTGTGCAATTTAGTATACTAGTTATTTTTTCTTGTTTTTCTTTTTATTTTTCGTCAACATTTTGACAGCCTGTATTTCAGAAACTATTTGCAATAATCAACTAAAACAAAAAGGGTCAATTTGCTTTTGGTAAACAATTTTATGTACTGGAATTATATTGCGTAATTCCTAGTTAACTGGTAATTACGCAAGAAATTGATAAAAAATTTGTGTTCACAGTTTTGTCAAAACCAGTCAAGGAAAATACACCAAATTTTAACATAATAATCTCTAAAGATATACGCAGTGCGGAAAGGAGGCTTTTGGCAATATCTTAAAAAGTTTTTTTTATATGAATTTTTCAAATAAGGAAATTCCCGAAATTGCCACTAAAATTTTCCAAAAACTAGGAAGAAATGCTCCAATCAAGCTGAAATTGCATGCAGTTACAGTCATACTATAGTGTAACAATCCTCTAGAATTTCAACTTTCTAGCGTTAACGGTATCGGCGCTATAGCACCACAAAAACGCTATTTTTCAAACGCCGATAACTCGGCCCCTATTAAAGCTACAGAAAAAAAAAACACCACCAGAAAGCTCTGTTTCTTAGCTTTCAAATGGTATATAGCACTTTACTGTAGCGCCGTCCGTTCAAAATCGCGGTGGACCCTGAAAATTTTATCTTACTTTTCACCTCCCCACATGCCTCTAATGGCTGGAAACACTTTTTCCTGGCCATATGCCAATTTCATTGCTTCTCATACTTCACTGCCTGCACATTTTCTTTTTTGAAATAAATGCTGACCCAATTACATTTCTGTGTGAATCATCGGATGGGGAAGGTAGAAGGGAAGGGGCAGGGGGATGTAAGGGGGCAGGATGTAAGGGGGCAGGGGGATGTAAGGGGGCAGGATGTAAGGGGGCAGGGGGATGTAAGGGGGCAGGGGAGAGGAAGGGAAGGGGGGAATTTATCTTTGTAATTGTGCACAATTACAGGTGTACTAGTTATAAATTCCCCCGTTAGGGGAATTTATATTGTTATTGTTCGTTTTTTTTTTCATCATCATCTTTGTTGTTTTTTGTTTTTTTTTTTCTTATTTTTCGTCATCACTTTGACAGGCTGTATTTCAGAAACTATTTCCATTAACTACCTGAAATTGCAGAATAATCTTGCTTTTGCTGAACAATTTTATATACTGTAATTACAGAGCGTAATTTTTAGTTAACTGGTAATTACGCAGCAAATGCATAAAAAATGTGTGTTCACGGTTTTAGAAGAACCAATGAGTGAAATTACACCAAATTTTTACACAATCATCTCTAGAGATATACGCAGTGCGGAAAGGCTGCTTTTGGCAATATCTCTAAAAGTTTTTTTTATATGAACTTTTCAAATAAGGGAATTCCTGAAATTGCTACTAAAATTTTTCAAAAACTAGGAAGAAATGCTCCAATCAAGCTGCAGTTGCATGCATTTACAGTCATTCTATAGTGTAACAATCCACCAGAATTTCAACTTTCTAGCGCTAACGGTATCGGCGCTATAGCACCACAAAAACGATATTTTCAAGCGCCGATAACTCGGCCCCTATTAAAGCTACAGAAAAATAAAAAACACCACCAGAAAGCTTTGTTTCTAAGCTTTCACATGGTATATAGCATTTTACTGTAGCGCCGTCCGTTCAAAATCGCGGTGGACCCTGAAAATTTTATCTCACTTTTCACCTCCCCAAATGCCTCTAATGGCTGGAAACACTTTTTCCTGGCCATATGCCAATTTCATTGCTTCTCATACTTCACTGCCTGCACATTTTCTTTTTTGAAATAAATGCTGACCCAATTACATTTCTGTGTGAATCATCGGATGGGGAAGGTAGAAGGGAAGGGGCAGGGGGATGTAAGGGGGCAGGATGTAAGGGGGCAGGGGGATGTAAGGGGGCAGGATGTAAGGGGGCAGGGGAGAGGAAGGGAAGGGGGGAATTTATCTTTGTAATTGTGCACAATTACAGGTGTACTAGTTATTATTTTTTTTGTAATATTGAAAATTTATTTATGCATTGTACAATAGTTGCTGTACTGAGCATAAATAAAAGTTATCTGAGAAATGTAGGGAGCAGATCAACAGAGGGAAATATAGGATTTATATGAAATAGGCCTATTAGGCAACTAGGAGCCCTGAATTGTATGCTCCCTAAATGCCATTATCAAGACAAGGGGTCTAGTATTAATCCTTACTGGACTGAAAGGACATTTATGGCATCCCTAGCTAGCTGCCTGAGGGATCATTTATGTCCCTAAACAACAGCTTGTGACTACACAATCGCCCTGGGAGATTGTTTAGTTTGAACAGCCCAGTCCAGTAAGGTTAACACATAATAGTGCCAGTCATCATAAACACTGAAATAAGCAGTAATTTTCGTATTAGCATTAGTTTTAAGTGCCCATTGTCATTTGATTCGTGGAATTTCTTTATTTCTATTGACTGTATGCTCCCTATGTGGGTCCCACTTAGCCCACCCAGCCAGGGGCGTAATTTTTGCGGCAAATGTGGGGGGGGGGACAAGTGGTGACGCGGTCAGAATCGGCCATCAAATCCGCGAATAAACCAAGTCATTCGGGCTTTTTCACATTCATGAATTTTAAAGTTTTGTATGGCATGGTAGCCTGCCCAAGCAGAAAGTTGGGACATGTCTTTTAGAACTGCTGCCTATCAAATTGGATCCAAGGGTCATTACCACTTTTTTTTATTTTCACACAAAAAAGTGTGGGGGGGACATTTCATATTATGTCCCCCGGGGTTAAAAATGTGGGGGGGACATACCCCCCCCCCCCATCCTCCACCAAATTACGCCCATGCACCCAACTGACTAGAACCACGCCATTGGGTACGCTGAATTTCCTAAGTGTTTCCCTGAGGATTGCCAATCGTGAAAATGGACAACAATTTAGCACACTGCTGCATGGTAGCGTCACGATCACTGCTGAAGTTGTGACGCCACCAATCTGTGGATTCAAGTGCCTGTGTATTGGATCCTAAAAAAGTTATATTGGATCCGACACAGTTTTTAAATGAAGAACAATCACCTCACCACATGGGTGACGCCAAGCTGGTTTTGGGAATCAACTTAGTTCCCTGCCAAAACTCAGATGGCACCACTGATTTTGTTTACTTTTTGTTTAACATGAAAAATATTAGAACTATCCACAATAAATGGGGATGTTTCTACATGAGAATAAATAATAGTTAAGTCAAAATAATTTATGTATCCTCTTTGTTATTCTGTCGACTTTGTCGCCATGGAGAACTCTGGCTGGGTGCACATGCACTTGATGACGTCAAGAAACTGTGCACTGTTGAGTTGCTGGTCTTTTCATGGCTTGAACATGCCATGTTCAGAGATCTGAAACTCACAAAGTATCCATAATATCATCCTGAAATTCGGAGAGCATTTCAGTTAACTATTGAAGTTTATTACCTGCTTCTCAGAATTTGTCGAGCATTTCTGTAACAACCAAAAATGTTGTTTGTTTGCACATGAAAGATCCTGGTGTTCATAGTCCCGAAACTCAATGATTATCAATAGGAAAATTATAAAATTTAAGGAAGAATTCATTTAATACTTGAATTTTATCACCCGCTTTTTAGAATTTTTCTAAGATTTTTTTATGCTCGAAAATGCGGTTCATTTAAACACAAAAAAATCACAAATTTTCTCTTTTGCGAAAGTTAATAAATTCATAGCCTTGATTCTCAAAAATAGAGAATCAGAAAATTATGAAAGTTGCAAAATATTTTGTAAAACACTTGCTTTTGATGATGAATTTGGTTTGAAATTTTTTTTCTCAAAATCAATAGCAGACTAAGCCTTAGAGCAAGAGAATGTGTCAAAAAGATGTCTAAAATCGGCTAGCTTCGCCATGACCAATGACTCAGTTTATACATGTACATTGAAACCCATCTTATCATAAATCGGCAACTATATTGAACAATTTTTTCATTTTTGGAATCTGCGTGTGTTGTCCTTGTAGTTTGGTTAAATATTTTTCCCAAACTCTTTAGCAGATTTTGAACCTATGAGGTAAGGGATTTCTAAAAAGATTGTAAAAAATTGGCATTCTGACGTAATAACTCAGTTTATGCATGTTGATATGTATCTCATCATAAGTCATTAATTATTGGCTCACAAAATTAATTTTTACGTTTCTAGAATCTGCAAGTATTGTGCTTGCATGTGGATTTGTTTTTTAATTTCTTTCGCAAACTTTATAGCAGACTTTAAACCTCTGAATGAAAGGATTTCTCAAAAAATCGGCATTCTGACGTAGTAACTCAGTTTGTGCATGTTGATGCGTATCTCATCATTAGTCATTAATTACTGGCTCACAAAATTAATTTTTACATTTCTAGAATCTGTGAGTATTGTGCTTGAATGTGGATTTGTTTTTGAATTATTTTTGCCAACTTTATAGCAGACTTTAAACCTCTGAATGCAAAAAAGTCACAAAAAAGTGTCAAAAATGTCAATTTTTTGGCAATTTAATGATTAATCTAGAAGAAACTGATAATGGTAGGAGCATGAAATGATTTCCCAAAGGAGTCTTTTGAAATACGCATCTTTTGACATCAGCACCGTCTTTCTAACTTTAATATTTTCAGAGCAATGGATTTGTAACTAAAGTCAAAATATGCTTTATCAAAATTCACTTGCTGAAAGAAGCAATAGCTTTGTTTTGGCAACAGCCTAAGCAGTGTGGAATTTTGTTCCCTGCATTATGCTTTTTTAATTTTGTAATTCGGACTACTATTAAGGTCTGTAGGTCTGATTTTGCACAGAAAGTCATGCATCCCCCATGAAAATAGTTGGTGTGCCACTCCCCAGGTGACGTCTCAATATAATATGAGGATTCCCATGGAGCCCAATGGTGGCGTCACATCTTGGGTACATAATCTTTGACCTCACTACTTGTTGTCCAATTGTGACGTCACCACTGGTGATGTCATTATGGTCAACTTGTCATTGTGACATCACAACTGATCATGGTTCATGCAACTGATGACGTCATGAGAGCATACACTAACAATGGACTTGGTGACTTCAGCATTGCCTGTTCTTTCATGGTTTGAACACTAAAATTAAAGCTACCTGTAATGTAAGCCTGGGGCGGTACTGAATAGCTTTCTAAATTTTGCCATTTTTTTTCTTTTCAATTGACAGGGGAAAAATGCTATCTAAGCAGCATATCCTGAAAATTCAAAACATTTGAATGCATAGTTTTTTACCATTTGGCAGCAGGTCAACTTAAAAGGAAAATATAACTTATATTGGATGGAGAATATTAACAGATATCGGATGGTAAGTCGTCCAATATAGAGTATAGTTGGATTCAGAAAAGTTATATTGGATTCGGCTGCGCCTCATCCAATATAACTTTTCTTCATCCAATTACACTCTATATTGGACTCCTTCCCATCCAATATTTGTATAATATTCTAACGTCAGAATGGTGAAAAAAAAAAACTATCCTTGCTGACGTCAGTTGTGTCAGTAAGACCCAATACTGAGGTCAGTATCCTTGGCAAATGACTTTCTTCCTGACCCTGAAACAGTTACAAATTTGGTGACAGTAGAGGTCAGGATGACCCATTTTTATGATCTGAACTGACAGTCAGGAAGAGCACAAAATATTTCTATCCTGACGTCAGTACAGCTTAATTATGAACTACAATTTATACCCTAATCATAATTCTCGGCGATCGATTTTGTTTGAGCTCGGGCCTTGCGGAATCAATAATGACATACCTAGAAGTTGGCAAATATGCAACCTAAATTATTTATCTTCATGGCATGGGCGATTATTATTCGCTGATTTCAGGATATATACTCCGTCTGTAGCCAAATAACCGTTTTTGCAGCCGGTGGAAATCCAATTCCCATGTATATATTTTTCATTATTTTGCATGTACACGAATTCGTGGAGGTGTAAAAACGAGCATGAACGAATTTGTGGACATGCAAAAACGAGCATATAACTCGTGTATATATATGTAAAAACTAACATTCGTGTATGTGCTGCTTTTTTCATTTGTGTAACTGCAATTTCTAGCATTCGTGGAAGTGCTAGATAATTAGGGTTTAGGGCTAAAATTAGGGTTAGAGTTAGTTTTAGCCAAGTTTAAGGTTGCAATGTTCGTTTTTGCACCTACACAAATTCGTGAATTGCAATATTACACACTTACACAAATGCCAAATTCGTGTATATGTTCGTTTTTGCAGGTATACAAATTCGTGTACATGCAAAATAGTGAAAAATGTATACCTCCAATTCCTGAATCTTAGAAGAGCCAAAACATCAGCTGACTTTTGACCTAATTCCATGACCCGGTCATAAAATGATGCAAGACATTGCACTTTCTATGAGAAGGGGGGACTTGAAAAAATTTGCGAAAAAAAAAAACATTCCGAAAAACCCAAAAATTCCGAAAAATCCAAAAATTTCCGAAAAACCAAAAAATTAAAAAAAAAATTTCCAAAAAACCAAAAAATTAAGAAAAAAAAAATTTTCCGAGACCAAAAAATTCTGAAAAACCAAATTTTTTCCTAAATCAAAACAAATCCGAAAAACCAAAAAAAAAAAACTATTTCTACAACGCCTGTACCACTAATATCCCCTTTCATGAAAAGTCTAAAATCATGCAGCAGCGCCACATGTGATATGCCAAATTTTTACCTTTAGGCCCTATAGCGTTGTGACTTGAGAAATAAACAATGCAATGGGAAGTAAGTTGGTAAAAAGACATCAAAATGCAAAACCAACTGCAACAGGGCCATATCTTATGGTTTTCAGCCATAGAGAAAATGCAAAGATTAGTTGTAAACGCAATGAACTATACAGGAATTTAGGCTGAAGGCTACTAAGTGAAATCGCACTCCGTCAAATTGAAATAAATTTGGCAATGCTATTTGCTGGGTGATACGCAGAATTGCGCAACAAAATCTTTCTTAACTCCAGAATTTGAAATTCTAAAAGCTCACCGGGAAAGTAGTCATTTGCTGACTAACTATTGAGAAAAATGGGCTAAAGTTCAATATATATATTAAGGATAAGTCTAAGTTGTTCCGGTTGCAAGGTTTACTGAAAGAAATCATTGTATTATAACCGCTGCAACGATGGCACATGCAGTGGCGTATTTTGGGGGGGGGGTAATAGGCCACGGCCCCCCTCAGGCCCAAAATTAACATGGAGGAGATAGGAAATGCCGTGGAGCGGCCCATATTCATTTCTAGATACGCCCTGGCCACATGGCCCAAAGGCACACAATGTAAACACTACATTGCTAATTTGTGGAGGGTTCGTCTATTGCCAACGTTGAAATTTTTGAAAGAAATTATGTTGTCACAACATGAAAACAATGTTGAGATTTTTTTTAAACATTGCCACAACGTCACATGCTGACTTTGACAATGCTTTATAACACAGCAAAAACAGAGCCACAACGTCCCGTGCAAATGTCGTATCTTTGACATTGCTTCACAACATTGTGACATCATTTCTACCAAACAACTCTTCATAATTTTAACCAACATGCTCACGCTGTCAGAATGTTGCTAGATGTGCTGGCAGTCAAAATTTATTTGAAGGTGCTAATTCAGACAAAAACAAATCAAAATTGTACTGAATGGGGTTCGACCACATACAGAACATAGAAGCGCTTGCTTCCTAATGTAATGCAATTGAAGTGTCGCGGATGTAAATAAAAGTGCCATAAAAAAAGTGAAATAAATTGAATGATCAAAATATAGGGTTAGAGCAGATACTGGTCATTGAACAGTAAGAGTAAGGGGGAAATGGATGGGGCGAGAATTAACACACACAATATGAAGAATTATATTTTTGTTTAAAAAATAGAGTCCAGCACTTTTTGCCAAAATTTTGCACAAAAACACCAATATCTCATAAACTAAAATGGGTATCAGTATCTGGGTTTAACCTTCCTTTTGACAGTTTGTATTTCTATCTTTTTATGTCAAACATTTTGCAAATTTCTGAAAGGGCAAGTTATGCAGATGATGAAAAGTTTTTTTTAAAAATGTATATCGGAAAAAGTTTCTAAGAAAATGCTTTGATATTGCACAAAACAAAACGACCGCGCAAAAAAAAAAATAGGGTTGGCGCAACCTGAACGATTCCCCTACTTATGCGTTTAACCCCCCAAAAATAGTCAAAAACAAGGGGTAAAAAAAACTGTATTTGGAATTTTATAGCTACCTGCAAATGAAAATTCTTTGCAAAAGGACCATAGCCATGTTGGTTTTTTGCATTGAAATTTGGTTTTTCAAAAAACAATTTTTAATCTAAAAAACCAATTTTGTCTGAAACTTTTTAGAGTGCATGTTAGAGTTGTTACAGCTTGATGTCTTTCTTTGGCTAAATCCTAAAAATTGAAATATTATAGGAAGAACTGCCTTATGATTTAATCGTAGATGAAAGTAGATGTCAAAGAACTTTGAAAAATTCTAGGTCTGGTGAACGCTGGGGGGGGGGGGGGGTGGAAGTGCCACAATCTGGCTATCAGTTTTGTAGATTTAATCTTTACATTTTTGACTGGCACTCTTTTTAAACCGGTATTTTATGTAGATTATAGCAGTGCTTAGATCATTCATATTGGTCTAAAGAAGTGGAAAATTTCAATCCCAAAGTCTGATTCTCTTCTTCTATATTATTGATTCGGTCGACGCTCGTCATTTACAATAGAAATGTTATAGTTCATTACGATTTAATGTTTAACATCTTTTTTTGGATTCCAGCCGGTGCCTATTTCTTTGCTTTGGCTTTTACATATTAGATCCAGGATCATTCTTATGTAACGTATTCTGCCAATCTAATTTCACAATTGAAATTTAGAGAGGCCTACAGTTTACGAGTGTTGCTGAAAATGCACTGGAATTTGGAAGAAGTTGCTGATTTACCAATAATTGAATTCTTATTCTGGCCAAGACAACACGACCTTTATGGCAAGCAGATCAACCATCCCATGCTTCGTTACTTTGTTCCTAGTTAAACCTACTGAATAATAATGTATGTAGCATTGTGTTTGCAGGGGTAGGTGTAAATTGTAGTTTTCGGTCGAACAGGTAAATGAATAACAATAATAATAATAATAATAATAATAGTGATTTATATAGCGCCTCTTCCTGTAAACTGCTCAGAAGCGCTTGGGTTTATTCGTAGAACTTTCTAAATAGGTGGGTTTTTAGCTTTTTCTTGAAACACTCAAGGGTCTTCGTTGTTCGAACACTCTCAGGTAACTTGTTCCAAAGTTTTGGTGCTGCAAACGAGTAAGCTCGATCTTCAAATTTATTACGATTGTTTGAAGCTGGTTCTGTTAACAAGACCTTGCTGTTACTTCTCAGGTCATGGTCTCCATTTGGTTGAAGCTGGACCAGTTTCTGAATGTACAAGGGTGCTTGGCTTTTAGTGCCTTCCAGGTTGTTGTCATCAGCTTAAACTCTATCCTAGCAGGGATTGGGATCCAATGAAGTTGCTTTCTGTGTGATCCCACACTGTCTTGCTGTTTCAACCTTTCTATGAGACGAACTGCAGAGTTTTGAGCGACCTGGATTTTGTTCACTAAATATTGAGAAATGCCATATGAAAGGCCATTTCCATAGTCCAGGTGAGGTGCGACCAGAGCATTTACTGCAGTTTTTACTGTATCCTTGTCCATGGACTTTCGAAGTTTAGAGATGTTTCGTAGATTAAAGTAGGCATTTCAGCACATCTTGTTAACTTGCTTCTCCATTGTCATATTTTTGTCAAAGATAACACCCAAGTTCCTGACTTTCTCTGTAGTTTTGATGGATACATTTTTTATATTAATTGATGACACTTGGAGTTTATTTAGTTGGTGTAGTGTGCCAATCATAAGAAGTTCAGTTTTGTCACCATTGTTACACAGTTTGTTTTCATGAAGATATTTTCTGATTTCAGATACGCATTTCTCCATTTTCTTAATTGCATCTTCTTGTTCTGTGAACGTTGGTTTGTAAGATAAAAATGAGCTGCTCGTCATCAGCGTACTTTGATCCTCAATTTGGTTTTGAGAAGCAACTTCACTCACTGGAGCAATATAGGAATTGAATAAGACAGGACAAAGTTTTGAACCTTGGGGGACCCCAAATTTGAGAGGCAGCTTCTTAGATATTTGGTCATGTATCAAGATGGACTGTGATCGTTCAGAAATGTATGACTTGAACCAGTTGAGGGCAGAGTTGCATACGCCATACCTGTTTTTCAGTCTAGTCAATAGAATATTGTGATCAATTGTGTCAAATGCAGCTGATAGGTCTAACAGCACCAGCATGGTTGTTTCACCCTTGCTCATGTTCACCATGACGTCATTGTGGATTTTTGAGAGGAGAACCGTTTCCGTGCTATGAAATTGCTTATAGGCTGACTGCTTGTCATCATCAAGTTTGTTCCGAATTAAGTGATCCATATATTGTTTGATAACTGCACTTTCAATGATTTTGCCTAAGAAAGACAAGTTCGACACTGGTCGGTAATTCTGTTTAATGAGGTCAAGTCCGCCTTTCTTCAAGAGTGGCCTGACAAGTGCATGTTTCAGATCCAGGGGCATCTACCCAAATGTTAGTGATGTGTTGACTATCTCTGTTATAATGGGAAGAAATTAATCGATACACTCCAGCAGTAACCAGGTAGGGATAGGGTCAAGTTGACAGTGTTTGACAGGCATATTTTTGATCAATTTCTTGACTGCTGGTTTTGTCATGGTTTTGAACTGAGAAAGTTTATGTCTCGTGAATTTTTCAACATTTGTGGTGCAATAGTGGCCGGAGTCCAGTTTTGACCTTATTTTCTTGATTTTATCATCAAAGAATGTGTTAAAATCATTTGTTAGGCCTTTCTTGCTTTCATGATTGGGCAGAGGCAGTTCTTCTTTTCTGTTGAGGTTGGAATTCAGTATCTTGAACATGGCGTTGGAATTTCCCTTGGTTCTTTCAATCTTTGCTCTTAGATCATCAGATTTGAGCTGATTGATGGTCATTCAAAGCATTTTGCTACAGCTGGAAGTCTTGCCAATCTTTTTCTAGCCCAGTTCTCTTCCATGATCGTTCTGCTTTTTGTTTTGCTGTTTTAAGATTTTTGATATTGGCATTGCTAAATGGAGTTGGTTTGCGCAGTGTGACCTGCTTAGTGATAACAGGTGCATGCTTGTCAAGAACCTCCTTTGAGGAATTGTAGAGTGAAACAAGTTTTGACAGGTATCCTGAAGATATTTCCTTTTGTACTTTCTGTGACAATTATTTTTCTATGTCTTTCTTATATTTTACTAGATTGATATCACAGGTCTTCCTGAAAGAGATTTCTTTTTTAGTAGTTCTTCCTTTGCTAACTGCCATATTGAAAAGGACACAGTTATGGTCAGAGAGCAAGTCGCTGACAGCACAATCTCTCAGAGTGGAACTTTTAGGTGTGATAACTAAGTCTAATGTGTATCCATCTTTGTGTGTTGAAGCAGACACATGCTGTTCAAGATCATACATTTCAAGGATGCTATTGAATTGCATGACTTTTGCCTCATCAGGTTTATTCATATGGAAGTTGTCTGGTTATGACAATTTCATTGTGATGTGTATGATAGTGGGCTAAAAATTGTGTGAATTCTGTGAAAAACTCAGATAACTTGTATCTGTTCTTGTTTGAGGGTTCAGGTTGGTACACAAGAAGAATAGTGATTGTTTTTCTGCTCAAATGAATTTGAATTTTCATATGCTCAAAAGTTCTGGTTTTCATGCTGTTGATTTTGGTAGCTTCCAAGCCTGATTTTAAAATGCAACCTACACCACCCCCAGGTCTTCCATCACGGGGTGTGCCAATGTAAAAGTATTCTCCATTTCTTTCCAAGATGCCAATTTCCACGACATCATCTGCCTTTAGCCAAGTTTCCGTAAAAAGAAACAAGTCAAGATCAAATTCATCTGTATAATTCTTCAACACTTGTTTTTTGTTTCAAACTTTGGGCATTCCATACACAGCCTTTCATGAAAATGGTTTTCCTTTTTGTTGGTTGTGCTAGTGGCATTGGCAGATGTGTCCAAATCCATCAAAATATCAAATTTGTTTTTTAACTTTAAAGATTGCTTGTTTATGGTCCTGTATTTAACATGAGGTCTGGTGTCAGGTTGGTGTGATGGTCTACTTTTGAGACCATTTAAACCAATGCGCAAAATATCAGAAGAGAGCTTCATATGTTTGGACATGAGCAGCTGGTATTGGAGTGTTGCGTGACAGAGCAACAGAAGTTCAGGTAGAGATAGGATGTTCAGGTGCAGGTACAACTGCGTTACAGAGCAGCTGGTCTGTTTCGTGACAGAGCAACAGAACTGCAGGTACAGTAATGAAGTTTAGGTTAAGGAACAACTGTGTTACAGAGCAGCTGGTCTGTTTCGTGACAGAACAACAGAACTGCAGGTACAGTAATGAAGTTTAGGTTAAGGAACAACTGTGTTACAGAGCAGCTGGTCTGTTTCGTGACAGAGCAACAGAACTGCAGGTACAGTAATGAAGTTTAGGTTAAGGAACAACTGTGTTACAGAGCAGCTGGTCTGTTTCGTGACAGAGCAACAGAACTGCAGGTACAGTAATGAAGTTTAGGTTTAGGAACAACTGTGTTACAGAGCAGCTGGTCTGTTTTGTGACAGAGCAACAGAACTGCAGGTACAGTAATGAAGTTTAGGTTTAGGTACAACTGCGTTACAGAGCAGCTGGTCTGTTTTGTGACAGAGCAACAGAACTGCAGGTACAATAATGAAGTTTATGTTTAGGAACAACTGTGTTACAGAGCAGCTGGTCTGTTTCGTGACAGAGCAACAGAACTGCAGGTACAGTAATGAAGTTTAGGTTTAGGGTAATAAGTGTGGGTTTTGAGATTTCTTATCAAAAGTTTTAAATGGTAAGCCCCATGAGTCAGAACTATGTGCATAAAGCATATTTGTCTATATATACATAATTTATCATACTTAACTACATAAATTTTGAGGAAGAATGTGACAAAAAATTATATTTAGGACACGTTGTATGGCACTTTGAGTACCGTAATATGGGGTGAATAGGGACAGAATTGACAATTTTCCTGCCGCCATAGCTAGGGTGGGACTGGCGCCCCACATTTTGGAAATCTTGGGCGGATCAAACCTGACTTTTTTTTGCAGGTGAGGTTGGTATATGGGAGTATGTGTGCAAAATTTCAGCTCATTCTATTAATATTTAGAGGTGGCACATTTCACTTGAAGTTTATAATGTAAATCCCCATTGACGAGCCCTGAAAAAAGGAGAAAAAAGCATGATTTTCCAAAAATGAGACTAAAAATCAATATTTTTCAACCATTCAAAAACCATGGGGGAGGGTTTTGGGAGGTCAGTTCAGAACTGACGTCCATTTTGTTATAATATATATAGGTAGGCCACTATAAGGTGGGAAAATCTCTAAATTTAGGCGTTTTCGAGCCATTTTCGTCATATTGGGCACTACATTGTGCAGAGATGAGAAGTGGAAAATGCAAAATTATGCCAGATTTAAACTGCCCTCCCAAAATCCTCCCCCATGGTTTTCGAATGGTCGAAAAATATTGATTTTAAGTCTCATTTTTTGAAAATCATGCTTTTTTCTCCTTTTTTCAGGGCTCGCCAATGGGGATTTACATTATAAACTTCAAGTGAAATGTGCCACCTCTAAATATTAATAGAATGAGCTGAAATTTTACACACATACTCTCATATACCAACCTCACCTGCAAAAAAAAGTCAGGTTTGATCCGCAAACATTGGGGCGACAGTCCCACCCTAACCACAGCATGGGCACAAAACCTAAAATATCAAAATAGTCTAAAATTATGTCCAGGCCGTATATTTAACTGTCCCTGAAAGCATTAACTAATACCAGTATTTTCGAAGCATTAAGGCTGAGAAAATCACTGTCCAAATTCACCCCTCACTTTGGGGTGAATCGGGCCAGGGACTTATCTAAATAAATAGTATTCCCTGCCCTGTTTAATTGATTTTTACCTATGAATAAACATTAGAAAACATGTTTAACATCCCAAAAAGTCACTCTTAGTAAAATTTTAAGTTTATTATGCTAAAACATTCAGTTTTTAACAAAATGTAATAAATCACTGTAAATTGGCAAAAATGTAGCTATCTGCTAATTTTACAGGTGATGAATAATCTTGGACTAAATCCACAACAAATGATGCCAATTTTAACAATTCAAACCCAAAATACATGCAAATAGGCAGGATTGAAAATTAGTAAGGCTTTTTAGGCCAGCTCTGTAACTCTGCCGCTCATTTGGATCCGAACCCATGACTAAACAGACAAAATCCCACATCTCAATAACTCTTTTGGTCTCTTAAGACTATTCAAATCGATTAGGACTGTAAACTCTTTTATTTTCTGCCTTTTAATTGATGTTTTATTACATCATTTTTATCAGGTTCCAAAAGTGCATATTTATCACAATTTTGGCAGAGTTTGACCTTCCTATAGCATTTCTACAAGATTAAAATGATTTTGCAGCATGGTAAAATCCCGTCCAACATTATTTTTATAACATTCCATCACTAATTTCTGCCGAAAGTTACACTAAAATAACTCTGAAACTGACATTTCTTTATTGCCTTTTGAATATAGTCAGTACTAATGTACCTAAGTTTATGATTTTTTCCGTAATTGGTCACAACTATATACTTGATGTTCTCTGAGAATTTTGTGTGTGTAGCATTTATAGTTTTTGTGGTATAAGCAAAGTTTTGACCAGTTTGTGAAAATGTTATTTCTGCAGGGCAATGTTTAAGGTGCTGCAGTTCCGTACTGCCTGCAGGTAGAATTGTCAAAATCCGTCTGAATCTTTATTGGAATATATTCTAAAAACGCGCAAAAAATCAAGTCCCTGTAACAAGCAGAAGTTGTTGCTTTTGAAAGATTAAAATGCTTTCCTGGCTTGTCCCGATTCACCCCAGTGTCCCTATTCACCCCATATTACGGTAACCAAGATGCAAATTTGACTGAAATGTGACAATTCAAAGGTCTACAGTTGTTTGCCTATTTTTAGCAATTCTGTCTTTTTATACTCAAATATCATATGGTTTAATAGATATATGCAAGAAAAGTATGTATTTCATTCATGTTTATTCCTTTTGTTCATATTCAAGAACATAGCATGATTTTGTTAGACACAAAATGGTCAGGAAGTCAGTATTTTCACATTTGTGTGAAATTTAAAGTTGTTCTGTCGGCCTAATAAATAACATTTACTACATAATGGCCCTAAAAGTTCCTTTTTGATAAGTTTAACTATAATACGTTTTGGTTTTTACCAATATGGTTTTTACTGTTTTGATGTGAGAGACCAAAATTCAAGAAAAATGTAAAAAATTGAAATTTTTTTCAGTATTTTGGTTTTTACGCAAAACTCGTTAGATGGACCCTCTAAATGATTCAAGTAGTTTAAAGGGCTATATTTTAGACAACTAATTTTCAAAAGTCTGAGCCCAAAATTGATGGAATTATGGAGGGTTGAAAAAAAACCATTTTTTTACATTTTTGATGAATTGTTTGTAATAAATTTTAGTAAGAGCATTTAGACCCCCAAAAGGCAAAACTAGGTTATTTAGTACATGTTGTGGTAGATTTTCATGCCCGTAGGTATACTCGTTTCCACGTTGTGGTCCGGAAACGAAAAAAATTAATTTTTCCGAATTATCAATAGTTTACAAAAAGTGTGGTCATTGTGTATATATGAATTCCAAAAGGCACATTAACACTATAAGACTCATTCTAATGTGTCAAATTTCATATGTATAGGTGTAATAGTTTTGGCACAGAGGCCAATACACATTGCCGGACGACCAAACTACAATACCCGACGGCAATATACATTGCCGAGGTTAAAAAGTAGGTAAAATGAGGGAAAATTCAATACACAGTCAGGTATCAGTGTATAGGCTAGAAAATATAAGTTGGAACAAAAGAAAAACGTAAATATAGTTAAATTGCAAAGAGTCAAATTAAACCTTTTAAACAGGAGAAACATATAACTGAGTAAGTCCTTGGAGCTGATCAAGTGAGACAATTATTTCTAGGCTTTGAAGTCCAAGGATGCATGTTGATTGGTATGTGGGTCAGTGAAGCAGTCAACCATGAAGTCAGTGACCAGGGAATTCCCCAGATCTCGAAGAGGCAGGGTAGAACCAAGTTAAATATCCTTAGAAATTTGAAGTTTGTGGCCACAAAAAATTGCCACGGCTCTTCTAGAGATAGCTCCCGACAAATACAACGAGAATAAGCAACAAGACATTCAAGAAACTCCTAAATTAGCCCAAAATGTCTCAGTGCTCTTCACCAGTGTGTTGACAGTCTGACAGCGAACTTTTTATGAATCCCTCCTGATGTCAGCAGTGTCAGTAAGACCAAATTTTTGCTCTCAAAGTCCTTGGCAAATGACTGTCTTCCTGACCCTAGAAACAATTACAAATTTGGTGGCAGTAGACGTTAGGACGACCCATTTTTATGATCTGGACTGACAGTAAGGAAGAGCACAAAATATTACTAGCCTGACGTCAGTACTACTTAATAAATGTATCCATCCTGACGTCAGTAGTGTCAGTAAGACCCTACTTTTGGTCCTTGTTTTTAGCTGCTGACATTTACTTGTCTGATTATTGCTTGTCTGATTTTCTTTTGTTAGATTTTTTTGTTGTCTGATTTTTGTTTTATGGTTTTATCTCATCTGATTTTTCCTTGCCTGATTATTGCTTGTCTGATCTTTCTTTGTCAGATTATTACTTCTCTGGCCTTCTCTTACATGTATCTCATATTTTCTAGCCTGACCTTTCCTAGTCCGAATATTGCCTGTCTGGTGTTTCTTTGTCTGATTATTGCATGTCTGACCTTTTCTTGTCTGCTTGTTGCTTGTCTGAATATTTCTTGTCTGATTGCTTGTCTGATCTTTCCTTGTCTTAGTGTCTCTGGTTGATTGTTTCTTGTCTGATTGTTGCTTGTCTGATCTGTTCTTGCCTGATTATGGCTTTTCCTGTTATCTCTTATCTGATCATTCCCTGTCTTATCATCTATTGTCTAATTCCCATCCTTTCTTGTCTGATCATCACTTCAATGTTAGCTATAATATGTCTACTTAGGTATATTTCATGTGGAAATTTACAAATTTCCTCAGCTGAATCTTCCCATCAAGAAACTCATAAACTGATGATGTCATACATGTCTTATGCAAATGAACATTGAGCAGTGCCTATCTATGTCTAACACTGGGGACAAATGGAGGTTTGCAGGCTGTATAGCTACCACTAAGCAGTCAGTTCTGCTCTTGATCGTGGATGCAAACTACAAAAACATGAAAGACAAAACATCAACCTGATGAGAAAAATAAATTATCTGAATCTGAATCTGTTGAAAGGAAAGACTTGATATAAGGTTAAGGAAGATGCCATTGAACAGAACCGGAGAAGAAGACTATAGAAAATTTTACTGGTTTTACATATAGTCCGGGAGCTGGCCTCTGAAAAATCTGGTTGACCTCATCTCATGAGGTCACCGCCTAAATTTGGTACCGTTTTAAAGGAAAAATTCTGTAGTTTCTGACTACACAGGTGATATCCCTCAAATCAGGTGCAGAATTTTGCTAAATCAGTTTCCATGGCAACAAGTCAATTTGAAGTGGTATAGCTGAGATATATAACAAATTATGCCTTCCTAAATTAACAATTTCAGTAATATCTCATATTAAACTTCACAGTAACTTGATGAAGGATATTGGTGACCTCAAAGTAAAATAACCAATGCAACCTATCGACTTGGTTGCCATGGAGACCAAATATCATAACAAAATTACCCTATTTTGCGAAAATGTTGCGATATCTTTCCATATACAATAACCAATGATAAGAATTTGATACTTCTGTTACATCTGCATCAAAGCCCCAAAACTGGGCTTTTCAAAAATGTGCTATATGGGCACATTCATCAAATACTTTTTATGGAAAGTGTCGTTAAGCGACTGCATGTCAAAAATATACACAATTCTATCATAAGTGTTTTTCTCTATTTACGAAAATTAAGGGTTGCAAAACATTTGATTAATGACTGTTTGGGAGTTTATCTCATCATAAATGTATTTGTGTTATTAATAGTTTTTGTAACTCGACTGGTTGCCATGGAAACAACGGAAATAAACAAAATTTCGAATTTTCAGTTAAAATTGAGAAATGTAAGTCTAGGGCTTTCTTCCGGAGAGAAATAACAAAAAGTACATAGCTCCAGATAAAGGTCTTTACCTTAGATACGGATTATGATATGATTATCAAGGGTCATTGGTTTGTTTATCTGCATAGCAACTCTTTGAAGTGCCCTGCATTGTGTAAAAATTCACTCAAAAGATCAAAATTTAATATGCCTTTTTATTTCTACGCTGTAGACTATTTAGCATCTTTCATGCATAACAAATATTCTACAATGTACATTTATCAACAATTCCTCTACAAGTATCTTTCTTATTTGAATTTAAAAGTCATCAAACATTCATTCTGAAGCTGTCCGATTGAAGAAAATGGTTTAAAACCAAGCTATGAATGACAATTTAACTCTTTTTTTCTAAGCGGTTGTTAAGTCCCCCAGTCGTTATGTGCAGATTTTTTATTAGTCATATATATATTATTCATTCACATTTTTATTGTGTTTAGACAAAAGCCTTTTATGATATTATGAAATAAGCCTGTCGACGACGTCATGATCTGATCATACACTGGGATCTGATCTATCGACTTGAAGAAAATATTGAAGAAAAAAGACCAACTTGATGTGCCTGTTAATCAACCTGTAGTTGTTCTATTGAACTCATTTAAAGACCAAATGAATTTACTTAACCTGTAGTTTTTAAACCTTTAAATCATTTAGCAGTATAAAGTTTTCAAATATCCTCTCTGATAGATCAACAGAGTGTACCTTTACAATCTTGTCTTAACCAACATTTGCGGAAATTACGCAGCACAGCATAGCTTGTCTCCTGTATGGAGCAGCATCTTCTAGTTGGTATCAAAATTTTTGTTATTTAATTACCTTTAATCTAACAATGGCCACTTACATTGTCAAAAGTAATTAGCATTTGTGCAGAAACATATAAGTTAACTGAATAAACAGAGGGTGATAGCCCAGACCCGTCCTGTCTGTTTGTTTTTAATCAAACAGAACTTGGCTTTAATCTTGCTCACACTTTTGACTACACAAGCTTCCTGCGTTGTATATTCCTGCATTGGCACTTACAAATTACAATACACCTTAAAGGGGATTTAAATTTAAGTTGTAAATTGCAATATATTTAACTCAATTAGCAGGAAGAAATTATGTATAATCCACCATGTGTGAATTTATTCCTCCATGCCTGGAGTACAACATTGTCTGATTTTTCTGTGTTAGAAAAGGCAAGAACAATAAAAGCTTCTCCTAGAGAATTAGACATGGAATTGCCAAATAGGTTGAGTCCATTGGGATTCAAATCTTCTCCATGAAATATAGTCATTCTTATTAAAGCCTCCGGGCACCGAAACTTTCTTATTATTGGAATTGGTCTTTTTATATCATTTAGGTTATGATATCGTGCGTCTGTGAGCAGAGAATCTACCAAAAGTTCCAGACTGATAAAAAAATTAAGAGGATTCAGCAGTTAAGGGAATGTTTCAACAAATTTGAAAAAAATCAATTGAACTGGCTCCAAAGTGGTAAACAAAGGCAATCAAAATTGAGGCCACAGGCTATGAAAGCTTCCTTGATGCTGATGAAACTGTACAAACTCTTGTTAAATCAAGAAAAAAGCAGGTGCTTTGACCTATCTTTAAACAGTCAGGGAGTTAACTGTTTACCATATGCTGAAGACTTTGATGTCCTCAGCCCTATGCAGAGGACTTCTCTCAATCAGGCCTCAGTACTGTTTTAACCATCCCATTATGCTATCGAGGGTCCCATAGCCTGACCAGGACTGTTGCTTTATCACTGCCTAACTTGGCTAACAAGGAAAAGAACCCAGTAGTTCCATAGAAGATATGGTTACTGTCATGAGGGACTGGTGGTATTTTGCCAATCGGAGTAGAATCAGTCCAGCTACCGACATGCTGGTGTGTGTTGAAGATGGCTGCACAGAAGTCAGATTTTTTTCTGACACCTGGCTGACCTTAAAACCCCACAAATGCCAGGTCCAAGACTTATCCTATGTAAGAATACTTCAAAAACTGTAGTCTTTGTCTACTAAACAAGTTTTTGCTATTTGTTTCTGCTTGAAAAGGCAAGATGCTCCCTATTCGTGAAACGTCACAGCTACTGTTTGGATTGTATGTGTCAGTTAAACTTCACGTCATTCAGCATATTTTCTACATGAGATGAAAATGAATTATTCACAAATAAAATAAATGGTTAATGAATAGTAACTGTTGTAGACATTGCCTCAAGTTAATCATAATTGAACTACAAGTTTTTGTGAATGTAAGGGTGATTGCCACCGGACAATGCAGGAAAATAAAATTCCACAGTTCCCATTGGGATGTCATTTGGATGAAGCATTCAATTGGTGGCCCCCTGTATTACTGTCTGCACTAGGCCAGTCTGCACTAGGCCAGTAAAAAGACCCCTCACATGGTGTAAATGTGTTACATGTTGAGGACTCACGCTGAGTCCTGTTGTCTCTCCCATATCATCAATATACCCTCGTGAACATTAGAACTGAACTTATATTATGCCTGCATTTACCATTTTTGTTCAATGCGATCTGGCACAATATTAAGGTCATGATGTCATTGAGGTTACAGTTAACCATATGTTTAAGGCTGTATACTTTTAATTTTGTACAAATATGAATATGAATCCAAATAATTTAAGATGCTTACAAAATATATGATGCACTGATGCAGATTAATATTTAGATTTTAACTTAAGGACAAAAATTGCAAAACAATATGATTCATAACTTGATTTTAAACCATTTCATATGGGAGAGAAGCCTAAAATGCATTTTTGTATTACCGTAAAAATCAAATCAGAAAAAGATGAAGGGGGAAATGTCAACATATAGATCTTTTGAATGGGTAGAGATGTATGCCTTATCATGGCATGAAAAACAGAAGTCTATATAACTTTGTAACCAAACAGGAATCTTCAGTTGTGAACTTTTGGGTAAAACTTTTATGGAACATGGAGCAACTGAAAGGGTTGCTATGCAAGTAAACAAAACTATTCCCCTTGGTAACCATGAAATTATGCATGTCTGATGTGGAGATCTTCATTTGAAATATATACTTATGTTAATTCACTATACTTATGTTAATTCACTTTCTACAATGTAGTCTTGATACTTCTTAACCCAGTCACAGTTGAAACTGAAAACCAGGTTCCAGCGATTGGAAGCCCAGAGGTCTAACTACCAAGCTATCACCCTTGATCCTCCTTCTGTTGCTGATGCTAAAAGCTATTCAGGTATCCTTTTTTTTTGAACATCTGAAAATATTTTCCAATCCATAAGATTATCAGACGCAGCAGAAAAAAAAAAAAAATTTTAAAACTTTTAAAAGGCCGTTTATTGCAGATTTCTTCCATAATTTAGTCTTTTTGCAAACAGAAAGGAAGTACTTTCAAAAAATGCAGTATTCCAATGACTATATTTCATCTACATGAGTTTTTAGGTAATGAAATTTCAAAATTGACGCTTTCAGAGGAAAATTATTCGTGAACAGGAAAAGTGCGATTTTGGATGATTGGTTACGACACTCAAACCATCATTATTAAAAATCTCTCATTCTTTTGGTCACCATGGCAACTAAAAATTAAAAATATTTATTCCAAGATATAAAAAAAGATCAGTAAAGGTAAAATTTGGAATGACAATATGATTGACAAGCACATAATGGGCTACAAATACTAAGGTTTTGACTGTTGTGTTTGATAAAGACTATTTAGCTTGGAAATGGTGAATTTGCCTTATATGGCAATGTGCTAACAGTCTATTTTTTTTCATGTGAGGTCTGAAGAGATGGAAATGTACATCTGATAATAATTTGTGGTGGCAGATGGAGGTTGCCTTTGATTGGAAGGAGATATTTGGGGCTACAGCGTTCTACTTGGAAAAATAAATGCACACATATTCAAATTTGTTTACTCATATTTCTGTTACCATGGCAACTGTGCATTCAAATATTATATTTTTTGAAACAACCTTTCCCTGACTTTCATTTCATACATAACATACAAATCATATGATATTTTTCGTTTTTCCAGGTGAACTTATCAAAGTCAAGTCTGATGAAATCTAGCGAAAAGCACACATATTCCCTTATATGGCAATATGCTAAATACCTAATTTGCATAACTCTGCATATTTTTGATAAAGCTTCCATAATCATGGGATCTGTTTGATTCCGGCCAATAAATTGATAAAAAAATATGGACAAATTAAGATTTATTAATTTTCCAATTTTTTTATGCGGTTGCCATGGAAACCCTTTGATTACAACCTTATGCACCTGATTCCAAACATTTCACCAAAAGATCTAGATACCCCAAGGTCTTGGCTTTCCAACGGTACCAAGAGATCATGGTGACCTCATAAGATGAGGTAAATCGAAAACTAAGCCACTTTTTGGAGGTCAGCTCCCGGACTAATATAATAGCTTTTAAATGATTTTAATCAGTTTTAACCACGCTTTTACCCAAACATGTGGTGCTGTTACAATTCTGTACTAACATTTATAAAACTTGATTTGACAATGACAGGTGAAAAGGTTTATTGCTCACTGCCCAGCAATTGTAAACTGAACAGCAAAAGAAAGTTGTCAAAACTTTGGTGTAGTACTGTGACCTACCAAACTGTAGGAAAAAACAAAAAATGCATTCGTATGGATCAGTAATCTTTAATGAACAATTGTAACACATCAAAGATCTGCTTTCTGTAGAATTAAAGCAGAAACAAACAAAATCAGGTGATGAGGTGGAAAAGTGAAAATCACAAAAAACTTGAGCATCAAAAAGACAACAATAAAGGACAATAACAGAGCACAAAATGACAAAAGTCAGTGAAATGCAGTCCTCAATAATGGGTGTGACCTCCCTCTACCCGGACACAAGATATTCCAGAAAAGAACGTTCCAGGTCAATAGTTCCAGGTGAAGTTCTTCATTTCAGATCTGAACTGTCATTCTGAAAATTTCCCACAGGGGGTGCTGTGTTCTGGGACTCCAATAGTTTGATCAATTGATGCACTACAATGCACTATTATTTCTTTCTGGTAAAAATGTTATCAGCCAAGAAATTGTTATAGAAAACAAGTGTTACTTTCCTGGAAGTAACAATGTGATACTTCCAATATTGTTTTAACCCTAAACATTTTATAAACCCAATTGAGAGATGAGAACAGAGACCTCATAAGAGCAACAGATTAACTTGAAAACAGATAAATGACTAAATAAATGATGAAATTTATGACGGTAACAATAGCCTAAAATATAAGGGAAATATCATCAACTTCTACAATGACAGTCTCAAGCATACGGTATTCGCAATTTCACACCATTGGTAGCAATAAAGGCAGTGATTCTGTTTTCAAGTAAAGCTATTGCTCTTATAAGGTCTCTGTCATCATTGCACAGTTGGATTTATAAAATGTTGAGGGTTAAAACAGTCCCACTTTAATACTTCAAGAAAAGTGACACTTGCTTTCTGCCTATTGCCAAAATCGATGGAACCATTGGTGTCCCAGACCACAGCACCCCCTGTGGGAAATTTTCAGAATGATGCTTCAATTCTGAAATGAAAAAACTTTACTTGGAACTATCGACCTGGAACTTTTTTACTGGAATATCTGTTTAGTCCATCTCTGGACTCAATAATCTGGAACAAACCATGCTTTGATGCATTTTGTTTTTTTATCTTAAAATTGCATACCATTCATGTTAATGTGATTTTAAGAATATGGTCTTCCTTGCCGCAAAAAATTGTTTTAAACATTGAAGTTTGCCTTGAAAATAATTATGGTAATTCTTGGACAGCATAGTTGTATTGTCTGAAAATTTTGTTTAAAAAGATCGATTCTAAGGGCTCCAACCATGACGATATTGTCTGCTACATTTTCAAATCTGCATTACACAAGTTTTCAAGTCATCCTGTAAAATTCAAAAATAGAGTTGATATGCAAATTTTTCGCTTTTTTATGATCTGTTTGGGCATTGTTTAAAATGGTGCCATTATTTTTGGCATAACTTGTTGGTAATGCCATATTTTATTGCAAAAACTGAAATGGGATAAACAAGTCTAAAGGTATACAGGAAATGGTCATACCTGAATGATTTTTGGCAATAAGATGCTAGTTGATCATAGCAACAATACCATAAAATTTGTTTTGAAAAAAAAAATTTTTTTGCAAAATTATGAGCTAAAATCAAGTGACAACTTTCTTTTGCTGTTGAGTTTATAACTCAAAGCAAATACATTAATATGCAGTCAATATTTCTATGGTCCATTAATATATATATACTGTCAATTTAACTTCAGCGTGACATTCTAAATGACAACTTCACGAGGAAGTGAATATTTCAAGAGATTGATTTTGCATGACGAACTACAATAACAAATTTATTATACCTTTTGTATTATTTGTTTGATATTGTTTTATTATGTCAGGTACAATTGGTATTGATGAATGAGATGTTGATATTTCTGAGATTAATCAATAGCTATGATCTAGGTGCACCACATCACACTAGGCTTAATTACAGCATACGAAAGTAAAGGTGATTCAATATTGCCTTGCAACCAATTCATTCTCTTGCGTACAGTTGTACATGTTTTGAATTTACTTTACCTTGTTCCTTTGAAATTGAAATAATTAATTTCGGACCATTCTTTTTCAAACCAACTTGAAATAAATCCAGTTTGGAGCATTCTGCATGATGTGCACTTGAATGTAGTATATCTCGTACAAGAGACAGTTGTTGTTGTTCGCAGCGACATTGATGGCAAAACTCCTGCATTCGGAATTCCTTGTGCATTTCTTCAGACAGTTGATCCGCAAGTTCTCCAATGGTAATGTCTCGTTTGCAATTGGAGTTTCATCTGGCAAGGAGAAGTTGTTTTTGAACCTCTCACTCCTGACATGATAGGAGCAGTCTAAAAAAATGAAAGTGATCATTAGACTTTGTGGATACCATATGCAGTAGTCAATCATTACAAATTACAATGAATGTAGAAATATGAAGGAAGGTACATGGTCCCACAACCACACATATGGAATTCACAGTTACATTGGTGCACTCCACTGAACTGAGGTTCGAAACAGGTGATTAAAACAAGCATTCAATGCCAAGCAATCCTAAACAAGATAATCCAGCTAGCTATTTTGTAAAAGGGCCCCTTTAAACATTGTCAGAGGATAAGAAAATGTGACAGAGGCTCACAGAGCTAGGGGTTTTTTGCCAAAGAACTTCTAATTTGCGCATTCGAGCATCCATTTATCCACATGGAATTGCTCATGGACTATATTTATATTGCATGGAGTATCTGTTATTTGGAATTGCTAACAGGACAAATCGTAGGAAACCGATTGATAAGAAAAGGTAAGACAAAATTCTCCTATGTCCATGTCAACACAGAATTTTTTGAAAAGTCACATTGAAACTATGAAGGCTCTTAATCAAATATCACAAATGTTTCAAGATTACACTTTGCAAAGGTTTTATCCACAGTGACTATATACACAACTCTAAGTGTTTTCTATAGCTGACAGCAATTTGATTTTATATGAATTGACTTTTTGTGAAACGTGTGCTTTCTCTAAGACAATGGTTTGATCAAACAGAATGTCATGTACAGCATGTACAGTGCTGTCGTGTTGTTTCACTATGAAGGTGGTAGTCACAGACAGGCTAAGTTCACCATAACAACCGGCAGATTATTCCAAATACTATAAGTTAAAAATGATTTCTGGATATGTTCAAAGCATGGGCATGCTAGGCGCGCGATTTTTGGTGGGGGGGGCGAGCAACATTTGCCCACATTTTAAAGATATAAATTTGATATCATTTCACATTAAATTGCGTGGAAATCATTATTTTCAATAGTTTTTATTTAATCATCTGCCCTAATATTTTAGCCTTTTTGCCCGAATCTCACTGTTCGATAAACTTTTGGGGTGGCGACCGCCCCCCTCCTCCGGTACGCCTATGGTTCAAAGAGTAATCTATAGTGTAAAGGTGATCAACTTCCTTTTTTTGCACAACTTTGATCAAATTTTTTGATCTTTTCATCCAAGATCTGTGAAATTCATTGGCTGTGACTGCTTGTTTTCATTTTAATTTATGCTCTAGCTTTAGACGCCATGGGCCATGTTAACCCCCCTTTTTCACAATCCTGACAATTTTATGGGGAAGGATGGACCATAATGACGATCAGCCCAAATAGTTTTTTTTGGCTTTTTCGCCTGAATTGTTAGTTTTCACTTGCTATGATAGATGTAATTTCTCCTCCTACCTTCAGACTGCACAAATAGTTTTTGGCTTTTTTGCCTGAATTGTTAGTTTTTACTTGCTGTGATAGATGTAATTTCTCCTCCTACCTTCAGACTGCCCAAATAGTTTTTAACTTTTTGTCTGAATTGTTAGTTTTCACTTGCCGTGATAGATGTAATTTTATCCCCCTACCTTTAGACTGCCCAAACAGTTTTTAGCTTATTTGCCTGATTTGTTAGTTTTCACTTGCTGTGATAGATGTAATTTCTCCTCCTACCTTCAGACTGCCCAAACAGTTTTTAGCTTTTTTGCCTGATTTGTTAGTTTTCACTTGCTGTGACTGATGTAATTTCTCCTCCTACCTTCAGACTGCCCAAATAGTTTTTAGCTTTTTTGCCTGATTTGTTAGTTTTCACTTACTGTGATAGATGTAATTTCTCCTCCTACCTTCAGACTGCCCAAATAGTTTTTAGCTTTTTTGCCTGATTTGTTAGTTTTCACTTGCTGTGATAGATGTAACTTCTCCTCCTACCTTCAGACTGCCCAAATAGTTTTTAGCTTTTTTGCCTGATTTGTTAGTTTTCACTTGCTGTGATAGATGTAATTTTTCCTCCTACCCTCAGACTGCCCAAATAGTTTTTAGCTTTTTCGCCTGATCTGTCAGTTTTCACTTGCCGTGATGGATGTAGTTTCTCCTCCTAACTTCAGACTGCCCAAATAGTTTTTAGCTTTTTTTTTCCTGATTTGTTAGTTTTCACTTGCTGTGATAGATGTAATTTTATCCCCCTACCTTTAGACTGCCCAAATAGTTTTTAGCTTTTTCGCCTGAATTGTTAGTTTTCACTTGCTATGATAGATGTAATTTCTCCTCCTACCTTCAGAGGTCACATAAAATGTTGCCATGGGTAATCTGAGTCCATAAAGACTCATGTTCATCACAGCACCAACTGTCATGTTCTGGTCTTTAAGAGGAGATCCCTGAGTAAGTCCGAACAAGGTGCTCGACAAAGATCCTACGCCATCGTTAGACTTTGCATAGGGTACGACGAGTCCTTGTGACTTAGTCCTATAGTGAAACCCTATGAAATTTCCCTTCTTAACTTGCAAGTTTAAGGAAGTTTGGGTCTGAAACCAAGAAACCATCAGAATATTTTGGTTTATTTAATTGTCACAGTATACAAACTATACGTAGGCTCGATTTCACCAACCTAGTTTATTTTTTAAACAATGTTTAAATAGAAGTTAGACATGTCTAAATTTTAAACACATTTCACCAAGACAGTCTAACTTTAAACGGGATATAAACACTGTTTGAAATTCAATAAATCTAGACCAGGTCACACCCAGGTCTAAAGTGTATAAACTTTGTCTAAGTCAAAATTTGGCAGATATGTGTCAGGCTATTTGGGGGGCAGTGACATCTGGGAAGTGGAAAATTCATCCTGCTGAGTCTGAAATAGGCCTGTGGTGAATCTCGGGAGGCTTGGAGAGGGTGGGGCCCAGGGGGCTAGGGGCAAGCCCCAATCCCCTAAAAAAATATCACTGAGAGGAAAAGTAGCGTTTTGAGGCAAATAAGTGATGAAGCAGATTCGAAATAATGAAAAATTCCTACAGCGAAAACCCAAATACCTTACTTCAAAAATGGTTATTATTTTCAAGAAACTTCCCAAAATTTTCCAGACCAGCTAGCTGTTGAATGCATTTGTATTTCACAGCATTATCTAATTGATGCACAGAAAAAATTAAAAACTATCTAACTTTTTTAAAATTAAGGGAAATTTGTAAAGTTAAAATAATTGTTGGAAATTTTGAACATAGGCGTACCGGAGGCAGCCAACCCCAAAATAATAAGAAAATTTAGATCATAAAATTAAGGCAAGTGTAAAAAAAATGCATGTGGAACGCCTATGATTTTGAGACAGATTAAGAGTACAACAGCAATGGTTGAAAACTCCTGAATTTTTTTTGCTGATACATGTATTTTATATGGACCAAATTCTAGAGAATTTGAAAAAAAGATCTTGCTGGCAGTAACGAGAAATCTGGGTATTGAGCTGAACTTTTAAAAAAACATGACATTTTTAGGGATCCCTTTTTAAAAACTTCCTGAAAATAAATATAGTGCACAAAAAATATCTATTTATATAACTTTTAATGGAAGAATGAAACAAGGGAAATTTGTAAGAATTATGTTGCATTTGAATTATACATTTAAAGAGCTGATGCTTGATTCTTCTCACTACATCATATATATGTATTTCCAGCATCTTGATAAAACTTAGTCCACCTAAAGAAGTAAAGCATTACTAGGACAATGTCATAACATTGGTACTGGGATAAACTGGTGAAATGCACCAATAGATGAAATTGACAAATGGGGCACTGTGAGCCATTTGAGATGGGGGCACCTTGAGCCAGTTTCAATGAAGGTTTAATGTTCCTCCCTCATGCAATTACTAAAGCTTAGTTGCGAACAACATTAGTTACCGTAATATGGGGTGAATCGGGACAGTTTTGGCCTTTTTTCTGTGATAGAATGGCCACAAATCAACCCAGAAGTCGAAATATGGTGTCAAATTGTGTCCAAGCAAAAGGTCTAACTAACCCCTGGAGCTTCAAGTGATATCTTAAATTTCCAATGATCAAGGCCCAGAAAACCACTGTCCCAAGTCACCCCTTACTTTGGGGTGAATCGGGACAGTCCATTGTCTCCACAATCAATACTCTCTACCTTCTTTGAGTGACTGCTACTTGTGAATAAATATTAGAAAACATATTCTGCAAGCCAAAAAAATTGTTTGAGGAAAATCTGAAATTAATTTCATTGATAATATGCATATTTCAAAAATACAATAAATGACAGAAAACTAATTAAAAAATTGGTTTTATCAAAGAAATTCTAGTAATTGGTAATTCTGGACTAAATCCACTGTCACTGATGCCAGGTTCAATAATATTAATTAAAAAGCCACACTCAAATGAAAATTAGTAGGGTTTTTTTGGGGTAAATCTTGAAACTTTGCCATTGACCTGGATCTGAACCCAGGACCAAACCTACGTCATCCCACATCCGGTCTGTAAATATGGTCCCCAGCAACCATTTAAAACTGATTTTAAAGTTTACTGCAAGTTTGGTTGCTGTAGTATTAGTACTTTTTATGGTACAGGCAAAGTTTTGACTAGCATGTAAAAATGTCATTTCGGCGGGGCCGACTTTTAGGTGCTGCAGTTCCTCAGTGCCTGCAGTTAGAAATATAAAATTCCATCACAATATGCGCTGGTATGTACTATACATGTGCCAAAAATCAAATTCCTGAGGCAATTAGAAGTAGCTTTTTTTTAGCAAATACAACGTTTTCCTGTTCTGTCCCGATTCACCCCAGTGTCCCGATTCACCCCATATTACGGTACCCTGCTGCTGTAAGTCCGTTAGTATCATAAAAACCATTAGACCACATAGATCTGTGTTATTTTCAGAAGTTATCATATGCAAAATCCATTTAACCATGTGGTATTGTGGTTTCATATGAGAAGGAGAAAGATTTTTACAAATTATCTGGTTACTGAAGTCTCTTAATGGTTTAATGAGTTGGATAATGTGTCAACAACCCAGGATGATGTATTAATTTTGAGTTGACACTTGACAGACATTGACAAATTTATTTCCCTTACATTTTATTTAATTTTATTTATGTACAATTTATCAAGGCCATGAAATGAAGTAGAATATTTTAGTAAAAAGGTCAATAGATTTCATGCCACAAAGAATCATGTTAAAAAAAGATGCAATTTATTGATGGTGGCAGTGGTCAATGACACACATTGTTTCCTCTTTCAACATTGATCATAAAATTAAAAATCGGCAAACATAATTGGCAACCACAATATATATGAAAAGGTTTTCTCCAAAATACAGCTCAGTTTGATAAATGTAGGCTAAATTTATGATGGCTCATGGTGTTCCAGGCCATAGCTCATGGTGCCCACAGGTAGGATCACCGTCTGACACATTTAAGAAAATATTTTGACCTTTCAAAAATTTAAAAGTAAAATGTATCAACACTTAATATCATAGCTAAGAGATCTTACTATGATTGCACAAATTAACCATCTATTTACCGTTGAAACTTTCGGCTCAAAGACTAGTCTGGTGCAAAAGGCTAAAAACGGCTCATGTTGCCTCACTCTCCCCTATTCTTAAAACTGAAATATTATTTTTTGAAAGCAGCACCAAAGTTGAGCAATATTTCTTCCTTTTGTCCCTTGACATGAATCAAAATCAGGTCAACCTGGTGACATTTGAGCGGCTATCTGTTTTACCTCTGCTACAAACTTTTTCACTTGCAAAGTTTGTGGAGGAGCAACTAACTTTTTTATCACAATTTACATTGCAGTACCATCTCCCAATGCCCCCCCGGCCACCAGTGGGTTGAAATTTTTTTCATGTGCTGAACAAACTTTTTCTTTCAGTGCAAAGTGCGGAACAATGTTGTTGTTTTTTTCACCAAAAACCCATTACCCCCTCCCCCTGCAAGGGATCATCTGGTCAGCCTCCAATGGTTTCACCACACACAGCATGGTTGGCTTGTTGATTAGACACTCCCAACTAGGTTTGTTGGTGTGAATAACATTATTTAATTGTACTGTTTATACTGATTCGACTGTTTAAACTTAAATAAACACTGTCTTCTTAGACCGAGTTAAGAAAACAATAGACATCAGTGGTGAAATGTATATATTTTGTACAGTGTTTGAAGGTTAAACTCTGTTTATGGAGACTAGGTCTTACTACTTAGACTGCCTATTTTAAACTAGGTTGGTGAAATCGAGCCGTATACATGTCTACATACCAGGTTGCAATTGAAAACAAAAGCAGGCAAATCTTTCACTTGCAACCTTTAGAAAGTGTGAATCTTAAAATGAAAGACTACTGGAATAATCAAATTCTTTATTCATACTTCTAGCAGTATGCGCGGTATCAATCAGTAATAGATTTGCCTGTTTAAAAAAAGTAGTTCTTTATCACTATCATTCTTTATGTTTGTTTAAAATGTACCTGGAGCCCAATGGCACTTGCTATGATTCTTTTCTTGTAAAGAAGACGAAAGCTATCGCTCCCAGAACCCGGTTCCCAAATACCCAGAAAGAAGTCAGAAGTCTTATTGGCGTAGTAGGTCATTTTTGTGAGAAGGCCGTCGCATTCAAATTTCATTTGGGGAAAAATGTTGGTATTCATTCCAAATTCTGTTGCAGGATAGTGCAGTTTTGTAGATCCAATACCACAGCCACGGGCACTGACTGAAATATACAAAAGAACATTTTTGATTTCATTATTTATTTCCCTGGTGTTTAACATTGTCTGATGTGTGTGCAGGGCCGTAGGCTGGGCAAAATCCTAGGGGGGCAGAGACTGTTCTGGAGGCATGCGCACCCTGGAAAACCCAAGAAAATTCGAATTTTTTACATTTAATTCACCTATATTGGTCAAATTCTAGGTCAAATTCTAGGGGGAGGCAGACCCCCCCCCCCTGTGCCGCCTCCAGGGGCCCCTGCAGGTGAAGACCTCTTTCGTTATTGGCCAACAGGAGACAGTGTGCATGCATGGTGAGTCCCCTACCTTACAGGGGAATACCGTATAATACAAAATCTTGTCACTTTATTCAATACAACCACTGAGGTTTTCAACAAATATGTCCCAGAGAAACTCTTGTCTGTCCGAACGCAAACCTACTCCATGGACAAGCTCAGACATAAAAGACCTCAAACGGAACAAAAGATGAGCAGAATCTAAGTGGAAATGCTCAAAACTCGAAGACGATTGGATAGCGTTTAAAGAAATCCGAAACGCTTACAATACAAAACTCAATCAGCTTAAAACATGCGATCTCAAGAGCAAAATTTAAAAAACAAAAGGCAACTCGAAAGCTTTAAATTAATTAACTCCAGCTTTAATAGAAAACAAGAGCTTCCACTGCCTAAACACTCAGACAGCAAGGCTCGTGCAGATGAATTTGATGAATTTTTGACAAAAGATCAGAAAAGCGAAAATGGAAAAATGTATATGGGACATCAGGAAATTCCTACATGATAACAAGCTCTGTAATAATGGGGAAAAAAACTGAACTTTTAATCATTGGAAATCAGATACAACTATCAAAATTAAATATTTCATCAATTCAGGACGACGTAAAAATTACCACATCTGACCAGGTCAAAAAGTAGTGTTTGATAAAAATATGACCATGGAGAATCAAGTAACCAAAATGTGCCGTAATGCCTATACTTCAATCTGAAAAACATTTCCATGATCAGAAAAAGCATGGACAAAGAGATCACAAAAACTGCAGTCAATGCCCTACCATGTCAGCATGCCTCGGCAGTCCAACGTCGGCCCAGCGTCAGTCCGATGTCAGCAGCATCGGACCAGCTTTGGCCTGACGTTGGACCGCCGAGGCATGCTGATAGGGTAGTGACCCCACATTTAGATTATGGAAATGGGTTACTGTTGGGTCTAACAAAGAAACTTGAGAATAAGCTCCAAGTAGCTCAAAACTCTGCAGTGAGACTAATCGAACGCCTGAAGAGAAGCGACAGGGTAACAGACTACAGGAAAAACCTCCACTGGCTCCCAATTCCTGCTCGAATTCAATATAAACTGCTATCAACTACATGGAAAGTTTTGAACAACCAGGCACCTGACTATATTAAACAAGTGATCTGCCACAGGAAAGCAAAATCGGCTAACCTGAGAAGTAACACTAACAACCTGTTGGAATTACCAACAATTAGCGGTCATGGCTGTGAGAAGCGAGCTTTTTCTCTGATTACTCCTAAACTATGGAATGACTTACCCAACAGTCTGAAAAATACAAATTCACTGTTAATGTTTAAGAAAAACTTACTTATTCAAAAAGTTTTATTCATAACCCCTCAAAAGTGCCGATGAGCAGGTTCACTGAAATTGGCGCTATAAAAATTAATACTATTACATGTAGTACTATTATTATATCAATTGTAAATGTCAAACAAATACCACATTTCAAAACCGGATCGTACGTAAACCAGGTAACCAAGGTGCGCGTCCCTCAACGGGTAACCAGGCTGGGATCGAAAAGTTTGCCACTGGAATACCGAGATTTCAATGGACAAGGACATCTCCGGATGACTTGACTGACCCTAACCCCCCCCCCCTGCAACAATTGCAGACCTTTATGACAAGCCAATCGCAGATAGCCCAAGGCGCCATACAAATGGCACATTCCTCCTTCAACATGCGGCCTCAGACCAAAAAGATAAATTGACAGCATCCATGAGATCCAATACCAAAGTCACTATTGAACCTTTTCAAAGATCAGGCAAAGGCGTTATCTTCTGCAAAGAAAGCAAGACCCGCTCTGACAATGAACTTTCAAATTGGTTTCACATACACGGCATCGCAAAATTCAAACGTCTCACACGCAATAATGGTTATGAGCTACTGTTGCTAACATTCAAAGACGATAGAGTACCAAAGAAAGTACCTGTGGCCTTTATATGGTGCAGAGTTTCTCCATTTTTTCTCCATCCACACCGATGTTTCAATTGCCCAATCTATGGCCATTTTAGTCATATATGCATCAGGTCAACAATTTGTTCCAATTGTGGCGACTGTGATGTCTTAATGAAAACACATTTACCGCCTCAACCAAAGACTGATGAAACTGAGAATTACCGTTAACCAGTTGCGCACACCTCACCACAGAAGCTCCAACAAAATCAGTCTTCTGATAATTCACAGACAAGGACTTCAGCCAAATGCAAGTAAAAAGATGCTCCATCATCTGTCGAGAAAGCACCCGATCCAAGACAAGAATGCTCAACAGACCACTTGTTACCTCCCAAGGACAAGAGTAAGATGGCCAGCAAAACAGAACAATCCTCACTTCAAAAACTTGTCATAACTTCACAGGATGGGAGCCTGAAAGGTATGTCATCCTATGTCATCTACAAGACAATTATGGATATGATTGGCAAACCACTGTCAGATAAATGACAACATGATGGCAATCTATTTGTGCAAGTCATTAACCCCACTCTCGCGAGGAAATTATGCAAATTGAAAAATATCGCTAGTGCACCTGTGACCGTGAAACTTCTTCAAGTTTCAGTATGTCTCTAAATATTCAACTCAGGTGCTGATGAGACGTAAAACTCAAATACACACACACACATCCTGCCTCCAGGCTACGGCCCTGTTCTGGCAATGTTCCAGGAAGCAGCCACTGTAATGGCTGAAATTTGCCATACCATGACAGTCATGAAAATAACGTGCAAGCACTTCAAGCAGCACAGATAGTGCATGGTTCAAGCACAGGCACACCCGTGACGGATAGGGGGAACAGGGACAAGGTGAATCGCTTGCCTCAGTGAATCAGTGGATTTCACAGGATGCTGATAAGCAGTATTTCTGAAATGTCAGATTTGTAGGAATACTTTGAGGGACACCTAAATGAATCTGTAAAGAAATTTGATGAAACATGAATTGTTTTGTCAGTATGAGGTAAAGTCTGATTTTGAGCCAAAATTTGGTTACGCACCAGCGGCTACACATGTCTTGAGTGCTGAACTTCTTGAAATTTAAATTTGTTTGTCCTTAAAGGCAGTTCTTCAAAAGAAATATGCTTTGGTATGTTTTGTCATCATACTCTGTAAACATATACATTGTATTAAGTATTCAATTTAAAAAAACAAAATAGCACTGATTCACTGTTCCCCCGGAATTTATTGGCGGGCACAGTGAATCACTTGACCTTTTTCACCTATCCCTGTCAGTGTGCCTCGGCGGTCCAACGTCGGCCCGAATCTGGTCCGATGCTACTGACATCGGACTGACGCTGGGCCGACGTTTGACCGCCGAGGCATGCTGACAGGGTAATATCTCGAAGATCTAAAGCATCATTTTTGTTTTGACAGTTTGCGTGTGTAGTGGAGATCTTTACCTTTCATTGAAGCCATTCATTTTGGACGAAATTGTAACTCATTGAGATATGGTAAACTAAACTTTGCTGATTCACTGTGTCCCTGTTCCCCCTATACTAAGGAGGAGAAGAAGAAGAAGGCATGGTTGACCTTTGACCCAATGGAAGCCAGTCCATTTTAGTTTCTTTATAATTTTTCCATCACATAGGGGAGCCAAAAGTGACTGGTCGAAAGTTAGAAACCTACAGAGAATGGAGAGTAACTTTGAATGAGATTGGTGAAAGAGAGTGACCGCCCGAGTGAAATTCTTGAGGTAAGAGCAGCTGTGCTGCTAAAAACTTTACTTAGTATTTATGTAAAGGGATGTCCTCATTTCTTGTCTGTGATTGCCAATCAAAGAGCTTCTTCCCTGGTGATTAAATAACATATGAGCATCAGTTTTGAAGTAAAATCAATGAATGAAAATAGCAACATGTATGCCTGAATGGTACCATGTGTATTTATTTGAATACAACTTTTCAAGGTGAACTCTAAGAATACCAATAAATGGATATCCACACAAATTAAGGCAATTTTCACTGATGAAAATTCACCAGGGGGCACACCACAGGCCTGCTGATGAACTGACATGATGCCACAATTTTGTGAAAAGGATATGAGGACGAGGTTGGTAAATGAAACCTTGAAAATACTATTTCAAAACATATATTTGAATGTTGTGTATATCAAGCCACTTCTACATAAAGACCCTTGAAACAGGAAATGAAACTGCTAACATAACCAATTACATGCAGCACACAGTTTTAATGAATCCCAAAAATAGCAATGTAGCACACAGTTTTAATAGATCCCAAAAATAGCAACGTAGCACACAGTTTTAATGAATCACAAATAGCAATGTAGCACAGTTTTAATGAATCACAAATAGCAATGTAGCACAGTTTTAATGAATCACAAAAATAGCAACGTAGCACACAGTTTTAATGAATCACAAATAGTAATGTAGCACAGTTTTAATGAATCACAAAAATAGCAACATAGCACACAGTTTTGATGAATCACAAAAATAGAAATGCAGCACACATTTTAATAAATCACGAAAACAGCAACGTAGCACACACTGCCACACAGTTTTAATGAACCACAAAAATAGCAACATAGCACACAGTTTTAATGAATCACAAAAATAGCAACATAGCACACAGTTTTAATGAATCACAAAAATAGCAACATCACAGTTTTGATGAATCACAAAAATAGCAGTTTACTGAAATTGGCGCTATATAAATCCATATTATTATTATTATTATTTATAGCAATGTAGTACCCATTTTAAATAATCACAAAAATAGCAACATAGCACACAGTTTTAATGAATCACAAAAATAGCAATGTATCACACAGTTTTAATGAATCACAAAAATAGCAACGTAGCACACAGTTTTAATGAATCACAAAAATAGCAATGTAGCACACAGCACACATAGTCCATGAGCCTGACCCCATATTTTCACAGATTGGTACCACCTGGGGTGGCAAAATCTAACAGTGTTTTTCTGAAAGACATATGCCTATGGACTATAAAAAAGTTGGGGCCCAAAATTGGCGTGGCAGCTTAGTGGCAGTAATCAGCCCTTAAATATGGGAATCTGTGTCGGATTTGAGCACATGAATTATGGGGTGGGGGAAGCTAAAATTGCTATATATCCTGAATCAGTTAACCAATTTCAACAAATTACCCTTCAAAATGTCTGGAATTTTGAGTTTTACAAATATAGGTCAATATATGACCAATATGCAAATTAAGTAGGTTGTCAGAGGTCAAAAGGTCACAAAAATTGACTATTGCTTAAAATCCGAACCATTGTCCAAATGAACACCACAGCTGCCAACCCAATGACACTTGGTAGGTCATGGAGGCCTCAGATTATAGATAACAAGTGTGAAAGTCCATTTTATGCCAATAAACGGATAATTCATGCATGTGTCGGCAGCGGCACATAATGAAATATGGTACATGTTCGAAAATGACCGTTTTAAGGGTGGAGGAAACTAAAATTGCTATATCTTCTGAACCAATCGCCCTATCCCCACGAATTACCCCTCAAAATGTTTTGACTTGTAAGTTCTCCACATATAGGTCATGATATGACCACTATGCAAATTATTTAGGTCATCAGAGGTCAAAAGGTCTAGAAAATTGATTGTTGCTTAAAATCTGAACCCTTATCCAAAACAAACTCCTTAGCTGCCAAACCAATGGGACTTGTTAAGTCATTTAGAGGTCAGATTATAGATAAAAAGTGTCAAAGTAAATTTTATGTCTAAAATTGCAGAATTTATGTATGTATCAGAAATGGCACAAGACAAAATATGTCAGATATTTGAAAATGACCGTTTTAAGGGCGGGGGAAACTAAAATCACTATATCTCCTGAACCAATTGTTCTATCCCAACATATTTCCCCTTAAAATGTTCAGACTTGTGGGTTCTATAAATATAGGTCATTATATGACCAATATGCAAATTAATTAGGTCATCAGAGATCAAAAGGTCGCAAAAATGACCACTGCCTAAAATCTGAACACCTCATCAATCAACAAACACCATAGCTGCCAAACCCATTGGACTTGTTGAGTCATTTCGGGAAAAGATAATAGATAACAAGTTTGAAAGTTAATTTTATGTCTAAAATGCAGAGTTTATATATATGTCAGCAGTGGGACATAACAAAATATAGCAGGTATTTGAAAATGACAGTTTCAAGGATGGGCGAAACAAAAATAATTGCAATATCTCCCGAACCACTGGTCCAATTTCAACAAATGTCTGCCGCAGGTGTCTGGAATTAGGAGTTTTATACATGTTATTTGACAAACATGCAAATCAATTACGTAATCCAAAAATGTACCTTTGCTTAAAATCTGAGCTCTCATGAACAAATTACACACCGTAACCGGTATACCAATGGTACTTGATACGTCATGTAAGGCTCAGATGATAAACAACAAGTGTCAAAGTCAATTTTATGACTAAAATTGAACTTTACATGATATTTCGTATAAATACAACAACGAAATGTAAAAAAAATGTAGAGGATTTCACCAGGGACCAGGTTGGTGTATCAATCCATAAGTCCTCAAACAAACACCTTGGCTATCAAACCAATGGGACTTGTTAAAAAAAAACAACTAATCCTCCATACCAAATTTGCCAACTGAACTTTATAATTCATATAATACAAGTAGCAATCATAATATAAGATTAAACACGTCCAATTAGATATTTTATCTATACAGAACTTTTTGTCAGCAGTGGTGCAGAACAAACGACACAGACTTGGAAGTGACAGTTTAAAGTATACAAAACTGCCGAGTGACAGTTTTAAGGCTCAAAACACTGCCAAATAGACTGTCAAAGATAGCTGCATTAATATCAGTCTCCCTGTAACTGCATTGCAGGACATCTCTTCAAATGATAGATATAGAACAATGAAACTACAAAGGTTGGCTGAATGATTCTTAAATCCATAAGTCAGCGATTTTTATTTTCCTGAGTATGATGTCAATGTCATGATGTGAATGACTGAATGTGCTATAAACAACTAAAATGCATGTCTTGTCAATAAGATGAAGAGTTGATTCAAGACATAGTAAACAAATATAAAATAGGACTATTAAATTTGTGATGTTTCCTCCTTCTGGTTAGTATCAGCCCTTCTAGTTTCCTCAATCTTCTCTTTCTGCCTTCTCCTTCTTTGTCTCAGGACTCCTTCATAGTCTCCTCCTTTTCAGTCTCCTCCGTCATTGTCGCCTCCTTCATTGTTTCCTCATTCATAGCCTCTTTCTTCATAGTCTCCTCCTTCATAGCCTCCTTCTTCATAGTCTCATTATTTGTCTCAATGCCTCCATTGTTTCTCCTGTTCCCCCCATCTCAATATGTAGATGTACTCCTACTCTCCAAGCTCTTTCTTCTTCCATGTCTCCACCTTCCATGCTTGTGCCATCTTTAGCTGCCCCCATGTAAGGTTAACGCACGTATCTTTGTCAGAGGTAGCTATTGAGTAGATGGACTCATTACCGGGGATCCTGCGGGAGACACCTTAGCACTTGCCACCACGAAACACCTACTCAAGAAATACCAGAGGCTCAACAGTTTAGATTCGCTTATCCATTTAATACACAATTCATAGACAGTTACATTAAGAGTCATTCGAAGAACAGATGGTAACCAACTTATCAATACATTAAACAACGATCTTAACCAATTACATATACTATTAACTAAATACCTTCTCAATCAACCATGACCTATAGCTCCTTTATGAGGAACCCTAATGATCATACCTCTCACAACAATACCCCTACCTGACGATCCATCACTGCGTCAGGGAGACAGGCAGCCCTCCTGCTGCCTCAGCGGGAGCGGGCTCTGTTCTGGCTGGGCAAACAAGCTTGCCCCCAGAGATTGACACTAGGGTGCTCTGCAGCTGCGCAGAGGCACCAGGGTAGCCGTTGCCATGGAAACATGGGGTGAGTTCTACCCCGTTGCTATCATTGTAGCTCATTACACAATAATATAATATATTACATTACTTTTATACAATAACAATATAAATGATATCACAGAATTAAGGTCTTGAGGTTCATGGCGATTTGAGGAAAGTTCCTATAAGAGGAAAGAATGAAGACACCTCTGAAGCTAAAAGCTCAGCGGTGACATCCCGACCGATCGAGGATTTTTTTTATAAGATGGTTTTTCTCCGGTTTGAAGAAAACATTATTTTAAACTTACAATCGAATACGGATTACATTCACGTAATAATGAATTAACATATACTGTGCCTAATAACGTAACTATTCATTGAAAGGAATGCTTTTCACAATTGCTTTTAAAGATGGAAGCCTAAAATGCTTCATGCTGATTAACAAAACGATTGAAAGGATTATTAATAGATTTTTGGTATAAATAGAGGAAACACGTCTCATTGCACCTGAACTTTGTGAGTGCTTTAATGAAAGTTGTGGTGACATCAGGATGATGTAACCACTACCACCGGGCAGGCGGTAGGGGGGGGAAAATTTTAAGATAAAATCGGGCGTGTGCAATATGCCCATGAAAGACGATTTGGAAAAAGGAAAAATTTTGAAAGGGAAGCAAGAATATGACTTGCGTCCGTGAAAAGGAGAGGAACTGAATGACAGTCCTTCAATGGTGTCAATGAGATGCTGAAAGGGGAGCTCAGATAGGAAAGTGAAATCTAAATGTTAATGATTGACAGAAAAGGACAAGTTATTCTTATGACCTATTCGCCAAAATTTTGCAATTTTTTTTGTGAATGGCTGGGTTCCGCACCCAACGGTATTTTTGGAAGTAGAGCCACTAATTACATGGCTCCTCAGCAAAAGAGACTCAAGCACCAGGCGAGTCAAGTAGCGGTTTTTATCAAGGGCAGTTACGGGTATCAGCCCTTGCGTGTCATTGGTTAGGCATAGAGGTAAACCAAAAGCATGAAGTGCATGAAGACAGGACAGCCTTGTAAATTTAAATGGGCTGGTATGTCCGATACCCTAAACTACAAAAGTAAGTAAAATGACATATAAGCAATAAGCAATTTTAAAAGCAACAATTAAATCATAAACAAAATATAGTCTAAGCGCGAATATCAACAACAACATGGATCAAAGCGACAATTAGTAATTTAAAGGCGACAAATAGCAGAATAATAAACGACAATTTGCAAAGTAATAGGCAAAATGATAAAACAATAGTCCAGTATGGAGATAAACAAATCAATAGTGGACTATAGTTTCGTAAAACTTGTTACGTACATTCTAAACAATCCGAGTGAACTGTAGGCATAAGGCGTACAGAGAATTAAAACAATGCGAAAATAGGTAAACAGTATACTGGTACAGTGAAGCGATATTGAAAACACATGTACATACTAATACACCTGAGGAAACTTGTATAAGAAAGGCTGGCAGCGATAATGCACAAACCAAAGAAATATTTAAGAGGATTAAGATACTAGAACGTTAGTTTAAAGGAAAACATTAGCTTAAAACAAGATACAAATGTGTGAAGCGAGATCAGGTGTTTACAGAAATAGTTCAGTGCAAGAGTTGACCTGTGACAACAGTGAACATGTCGAGACATAGCTAATAATTAACAGTGCATAGTGATTTTGTTGATGTATAAATGTCTAATCAGCGATGCATATTACACAATACGGGTGAGAGTCAGTTCATGATGTGAAAGATAACATTATTCATACATATGCGGACAATAGGATTGGAGGAATCATTGATTCGAGGAGTCAATAATATAAGTCATTGATGTAGGGCGAAGGAGGCGACAGGAGACGACCATTCCAGTTCTGTAAATGTCAGTTCGGACGAACAGTGTCTCTGTGAGCGGGGCACAGGCGAGGTGCAGTGCCATGTGCATAACAACTATGGCGGAGACAGAGGAAAGTTCGGAGCGAGTAACTGGTATTTTGATGATCATACGGAAGACCCGAAGGACTGATATATCTGCAATACCGTGGAGACTTGCCAGATCGGCTTCGTTGCGTGACTGACCCAGGTTAGGGCCAGGCAGAAGAGGTGGTGACTCTTTTGTCACAACTTTGAAGTGTTTACGCAGACAGGCCCGATATTGGGTGGACCGTGGTGGGTCATGGAGAAGAAGACGTGGTCATGAGTCTTTCGTGTATGCACTTTCTGAGAGCACAATGTTTATTATGTGTTATGTGCGAGCACAACTTTGTGCGAGAACGCTGGGGAATGCGTGGTGAGGAAACTCTTCTGAACTAGACACAATCCATATTAGTGTCTGTCGATGGTAACTGATAGCAGGGGCAATCCGTGTTAGCCACCTGAATAAGCTAGTTACCCAGAGGAAAAGAGTGTTATTAAGAAGATGCATGCCGGAAGCTAGTTGGGACAATCCGTATTAGTCACCAACTAAAAATGAGGCCATGCTCTTCAAGCACGATTGTTCGTTGATGCTTGCTGTAGAAACAGAGGCAATCCATATTAGCCGACTGTTAAGAAGCTAAGCAGGAGATGACATCACCATATCATCATACAATGTGAGCTCGGTTGTGAATGGTGACATGTGCGACGAAGACTGCACAATGCCAAGCCAGACACAAAAGTTCAAAGAAAGTTCTGCAGTAATGTAGCCCCATGTTGGAACCAGGTCAAGGCAATGATATGCTTGCCGTGGTTACGACGGAAATGGAGTGAAACGGAATGTTCACACTATTGGTCGCCCCGAAATGGTGCCCTCTTCATATTGCCATGAGATGATTACAGGAACTTGGCCGACTCGGAGTGGTCGCACGTCCTGTTGAAGCGTGGTCCCATGTGCAATCATGGTGCCCAATTAGAGGTGGTGCCCAATCAACTGACTCCCGGATGTCCACCATGTTTGTCTCATGATAGGATGCCCATGACAGTAGAAGTCATAATGGAAGGCACAGAAACTGAAAGACTCTCTCAGATCAAAGATTAGAGAACATATGCATCGAATGTCTCTGTGATCACAGGTTGCCACAAGTAATCTCGCACTGATGATGGTTGTCCAGTTGGACCGACGACTCATGATCAAAGAGACATTCCCGCAAATTATGTAACAACACAGCATTATTTTTTGCGATGAAATGGGTAAGGAGCTCGCAACTTATAAGGTTGGCAAACTGGCCGTGAGAAAAGCATGTGATATGTAATAAATAGTGGCATAAGCATCATAATATAATAAGTACCACAACATATAAGATTATATAAATGAGACTGGAAAAGCTAATTTAACAACAAGAATTGTACATGATGAAAATGAAAATGGTCACAAAAGGAGGTATTGATATGTATATAAATATGTTGTTTTTTGTTTGTTGTTCTTGTTAAAACTTTAGATATTTTCGTGGTGTATAGAAAGAGATGTGGATTAAAGAAGATCCCAGCAAAAGCTGTTCGTTAAGTGTAATAACACGAGTCCACATTAAATGGGAAAGAAGAGCAATAAACCACGGCAAAATTGATGTAGCATCAGAATGATCAGCTCCCCAGAGATCAAAGTGAATCACATCAAATAGAAAAATCAAAGATGCAACGCTTTAACAGACAGGGAAAAACTTTGAAACAAGGGTGGAAATATTCATATCTCAAATGATAATAAAACAAGGTACCCACATGACGAACCTGTGAGGTGTGATTATCACATCTTAGCTTGCAAGAAAATCATGGCTTGAAAAAAAAAAATGCTAAGACATGGTTTCATGCATAGAAAAAACGTTAACAAGATGCTAAATTATCAGCAAGTATACCAAATAAAACATGCATATAAGAATCATGGTGATACTTGAAATCAGGATGAGGTATAAACTCATAAGATGATGGATAATATCAGTAAAGTAAAATGTAATAGCATTGTGAAAAATAGATGGGTAATGCAACGACTATCAGCCAAGAAGGTGGGGCTGAAGACATGGTTAGAAATTGAAAACATGCAACGTGCACTTAAGAGTAAGAAATTAATTAATGAAGCATGAAAACTGTCCGGCATTTATGAATTTACATGTTATCATGCAAAGCAGTGTTGAGTAACTGTGACTAATCAGGGCGACATACCCTATGCAAAACAAATAAGATGAAAGCACAATGCTAGCGAAGGAAATAATTATTCATAACAATCTGGTAACACTAGCCTGCCAACAACTTTTCCTATCATCAAAATGACAACTATTCTTGTTTCAGCTTAGAAAAATCATCAAAAACATCATTATGGGAGGTATATGCTAAGAATTTTGAATACTACACAAGCCACAAAAAAAAAACACTTTCCCAAAAAATAATACACGCGTGTACAAGGGTCAAGGCAGGGCACAACTGCCATATCATCGAGTTGGAAGAAATCATCAACTCGGCATCGGGTTGGCATTCCTCATCAGCCCGGCATTCTACACACATTAATTATCAACACAACATACGTTACCAACTCAAACTAGTGGATACTGCCTGCTTCAGTTCCAACAAATGTGCACTAAAACAATGTCCTAATGACCTGGCTCGGCATGAGAGCACTAATTAAATAATAAAAAAAAAATCCCTAAAGTAAATGACTAACTGTAAATGCTTCTTACATAGGCTTAACATGCAAGATATAAAATGGATATGCATTCGCATGTGGAAGAGGGTTTTACTGGCCTCACAGGAGCGTGGCCCTGTGGGTTGAGCCAAGAATATTGTGGCACGCGGTGCGCCCTTATAGGGGGGGCAACTGCCTGCTACTAGGCAACGAGAAACCACTTCCCACGGTAGCATCTCAAAGATCAGCAACAGCAGAGAACACCATCTGCCTTGGCTATACCGGTGAGGTCATACCATTAAGTATCTATGGCGGTGTGTAACCAGCGCTGGCTATAAATGTATATGAAGGGTGTCATTTACTCATAAAAATAATGCCTGATTTAGTCTTTCCCCTAATATGATGCAACCTAGTGTTTCATGGGTGAGCTGCCAAAACATCATATAAATCAAATCGGGACCCTTACCGATTGAAAAAGTGTCATTACCAAACTATTGGCTTCACTGCGCAAATCCAAGGCACAAATCTAAGACGCAAATCTAAGGCGCTCATGACCAAATTGTGGACTTACAGTACATACTAAATTTATCAAAATCATATACCCGATGCACAATATGCATCATTATTTACACGGTCATGAGTCGCTGCAGGAATGATGGTAAAACACATGCTTATAACGCATGCTGCATGTGTGAAGAGACCCTTAATACATAAATATTAAAAGAAAAATGAAATCGAGGGGTCCGAAATAATATAATAACATCAACGTCAAGTAACAAATACGCTAAAAATACAAGTGGTGCTCAGTAAATTGAATTGCTAACAGTTGCAATTTAAATAGCAATGAAATAACAAGGAAATCTATGTATGCTTGGTATTCAATATAAGCAGGTTTAAATTGGCGCATTATCCGGACTTAAAAGACACGACTAGTCCCGCCAAACAATTCATGCAGCATAACCGGTAAAACAAATTGCACAATGAGCATTGCAACAAGAGCATTTCATGAAAATGTGGCTAATCAACTTAGCACTAAATTTGCTCGTGCACTATTGCAGTATGGGGCTGGCGTGCTGAAAATAGACTTCGTAAACAAAGATCTAAAGCTTCTGAGACATTAGACCATAATATTCACCCCAATAAACTGGCTTGCTATGGAATCATTAAACCATTTGAAATCGTATATTTCCGACAGACAACAAATAACAGAATATAGCTGGGGTTCCTCAAGGCTCTGTGCCTGGTCCACTGTCATTTATCATATACCTAAACTATATACCCCTGGGTACGATTGGCCCGACACACGGTTCTTCAACAAGAAAACCCCGACAACTAGACATTCTATGAGATCAGAACAAGTGGTCAAGGAGCACGTCAGTGCAGATGATGTCATTGACACACTTTCAGTGGCTGTTGTCTGAACTTAAACTATTTTAAAGACCTTAATATGCATTGATGAATTTGTGGTTCAGTGCTGTAAAATTCCGACTTTCACCAAATGTACGGCACTGTCATGTTTGGTTCTTAGTATAGGAGCTTAGAGATTACAGATGGAATCATGGTTGTGTTTCAAACCAAGGGGCTAGATGAAGACAAATTTTGATTCCTTGATGAATAATGTGGGTGTGATATGACTATCCTAATTGGCTTATGCATGATGCTTTAATTTAACACGCCAAACAACAATGTCTAGCTTCACAATCTTGTATTTCAGCTTCTCATTATACCTTCAGATAGGCCCATCCATCGTGAGAATGGGGTTTTTGTTGTAGTTGTACTAACACTCCCAAATTTACAGCATGTACTGTTGGTGTTCATATAAAATTTCAGACGTGAATTATGTGACGTCAACCAAATAGACCAACCTGTTCAAAGTTTATATATGTTGTATAATGCCAAATCACTCTACAGTAACAATTTCCCTTATGACAAGTCTTTCAAAGTATTTGAACTACAAAGAAGTAGATTATTTCTAATGGTATATTATGTTTGAGTGTTTAAATTATGCAATATGTCTGTTTATTGGTGAAATTGCTCAATTTCCGCCACTAACATCTTAATAAATTTAGTTGTTTTTATGGAATTTGCAAGTGATTATACTATTTGATGAACAAAAAAAATGGTTAAATCGATATTACTCACACCTAAAATCCACTATAGAAACCTAATGTATGTGTAAATATGGAATTATGAGCAGTATATTAAGAAAAACATGTCTGAAAATAGGCGATTTTTCAACTTCTTAGACCTTTTTCAGAAAAATCAAAAGAACCAACCTAAATATGCCTTTTTTGCTGAAAAAAAACCAACCAAATTTGAGATCTCCAGAATATTTGGCCCATGAAACCACGAGTCTCCAGTGAGAATTTCGAAAATAATTTAGATTTGCCCACCCCTAGCATTATGTTCTCAAAGTTGAGACACTGGAGGAGGACCAAATGAGAACAATGCATTATGTAAGCCTTGAGAAAACAAGAAAGGATAGCCCAATGCAGAAAGAAGCATTGTGTTCCAATAAATTTATCACTATTGAGAGTGATGACTGAGGCACAGCTATATTTGCAATATGCTGGCCACCATCATACAAAGATATGGTCAAAAAGGAAGACCATAGAGATAAATCAGATGCGAACAAACCAGGAAAGCGATGCATGTATTTGTTCATTAGTGCAGATTAAGGTTACATCAGGCAATGTAGCGTTGTCTGGGTATCATGCAGAACTTATAATGGTGGTTAATAAATCTGATGCTAATATTATCTATTCCTATTGTAGTACAGCTAATGGAACAAACGTGATGTAATGATGAAGTTATATTTTATTACTCTTAAATATTTAACTGATGGCTGACAAAATTAACCCGCGAGAAACTGATAGTAAGTGACATAGCTTACATTACATACACTATGCTGAAATATATAATGCATAATTATATAAGCAATAGTGTTGGAAGCCTTCAGTCTGGAGTGGGGGGGGGTGGAGAGAAGGGTAAAACACGCAAAGTTGCCTGGCCATGCCTGGCTGGGCAGGCTTGGCTGCCTGTGTAATGCTCCCCTCCCTAAAATTAATAAGTAGCAATTTACTTTACTGGTCAGTTGAATTTTATATCATGACATAAGGTATAGTTTTTGGGATTTTGTCTTATTTTTGTTTGACTATGCAGTGAACCATGAACTTGATTAAGATACTAAAAGCATAGCCATATAGATCTTTTTGAAGAAGGTGGAACATTGACAAAACATGCTGGTGGCATAAACTGATAAACCATTGACTACTTAGATTAGAGGCGCCCAAAATGCCTGAAAGTATAGACTGTATGTTCATGTCTAACAGTTTCACCTGAGGAAATTCCTATATATGGGTGTCAATCAAATAGACTTAAACAAGCGGCAGGGCCCAAATTAGAATAGCTTCACTTCTACTGGTCACAGTTTTTTTTTTTTTACCATTGAAAGAGTGTAATGCTATGTGATATCCAATTTAATAGACTGTGGTTGACATGATGATGCTCCCGTGCATATATATATAAAGATAATGTGATATTATTAAAAATAGGTATTATCAGTAGATATAGTAGTAGTGTGTTAGTAGTAGGACTTGTTCCCGTTTTACCTGGACCATGGTCTCCATGAAGTAGGCTTTATATTTCACTAAACTCATTGAAACATCACCAGTTCCAAGCAATGTCACCAATATCATTTCACAATCAATAAATGTGTATTGGTAGCTCATTGGTTGGGAGTTTGGAATTATGATCGAATATTTCAAATCGTTGAAGAACAATTAGTAGTTGGTATGCTAGTAGGACAAAGACAATACCGTGTGGTAATGCGGTGCGGCACCGAAGAGAAAGCCAGGCACCCCGAACACTGTTCGAACAGAGCCAGTTTCGATCATACTACAATATGCAAATTGACCAAGGTCAAATGCAAAAAAAAAAGGGAAAAGGTAGAAAGACCGCTGTCCTGCCCGGCAGTTTCAGGACGGTGTCATTGTCATATGCCGACTAGTAAGGAAATGTCTGCTGAATCAAAGGTTGATACAATTTTGAAAGAATTAACTGCTACTAGAAATGATTAAAACAACATCGCCAAGAAAGTCAGGTTTTAAAGTTGCCCTGAATGATAAATTATTTAGCTAAATATGGATGCCTTTCTGTGTATTATAACATAAACCTGTGATCATTAATATTTACAACTAATTTTCTATAGCATCACTTTGATAACATCATTATTTAGTTATTTATTTTCTTTTTTCTTGATAGTGCTTCCAACCTCCAGCACATCCATTATAGATGACGTCACAAAGACCATTGTTTCCAGTATATTGTTATAAGTTAACAAATTCTTACAATGTAGATGACGTCACAAAGTTTATAGCCAGCTCAACTGTTCATTTTTTCCGTGCGTACCCGAAATAAATCTAGGGGTCATTTAGTGCATTTATTGGTCATTTCAAAAGGAAAAAATTATTGTACACTTGAGATATTTTACACACTCAGCAACATGAGCCAGATACACCAGAAAATGTAAAAATTTGATAAACTTTTGGTTCAATCTTAACCTATCATTCGGGGTTACTTTAAATGTTGTATTCATGGGATTGTATTGTACTCTTGAATTTGTATTGTACTCTTGAATTTTGATTGCTTCTTTTGGATGTTTTTAGGTACTAGTTGTGATCTGGGTAATTCTTTGGTATACATGTTAAGAGAATTATGATGTAATTATGATGTAACAATCATACTGTAATGATTATTGATTGTAGCTTTATGAAGTTAGATAATTCTGTGTTTAGAATTAAGTGGGAGTGTTAAGAATGTGTAATTCCAACACAAGGTGGCATCGTAGTAGTCCTGTACTCTGAGGACCTAAGGCCCTCTAGTGAGTATTTTTGTACAGTACCATCAAAGGATGTTCAACTGGAAACACATGAGTTTTACTCTTTTATATTTCAAACTGGAATATTGATTAAGTAACAACAGGCTAACATTGTAATTGATGAAATATATAGAGTTCCTGGAACTAATGAAGTTGATTGATATTAATTGCTATTAATCTATCTGTACTAAAGTTAGGGACCAGAACAAAAGATCACTATTGGTACAGACCAAAATATGGACTTTGTGAAGATGAATTCTCACATAAATACACAGAAGTATATATTCAATAGAAAAACTCATATACAGCAATGAAGGAGAAAAGCAACATTACAGTATAGGCGTGATTTGATTACAAATGTTAAAATGATTCTAAGAAAATTTGGGAAATTTTTAAAATAGAATAACAGGAAGAAATGGTCTTACTGATAGAGGCATCAAAATCGTGTTTAAAGGAGTTCTATCTGAAAAAATATTGAAGTGAAATTTGGAACACCCTATGCTGGGTTATGTGTTAGGTCCTTCACTTCACATAATCCATGGTAATGGTATGCCAAGGTCTTTAAAATTTAGTAAAACTGTTATGGCCGCAGATGATACCACCATTTATGCGACTGGAAACAATGTTATATTCCTATACAGAAAAATTAATGAAAGTGTGTAGTTGTACAGAAAGTAACTGAGACAAAATTCCTGGGAGTTTGTAATGACAAACATTCAAAGTGGCCCTAGGAAGGTTTTTTGTTAAATGTAAGGTGGCTCAAGCTGTAAATAGCTTAAATCAGCAATTGTAGAATAACTTAAGTTTTGATGGCAGTTATAACATCCTCATGATTGTGATGGATTTGACTTACGATATGTCATTATGTAATGTAAATGTTGACCTTGGGAGTCTTTCGACCACATTTGACTCTAGCTATTGTTTAAAGAAAATCTATTAAAATGGACTGTACGCTTTGTTTGTTGCAAATAAAACAAGCAGAGATGATGGCATTTGTATGAGAATTTCTGAAGTATGCCGTTGGTAAAATTTTAGAATCAATTCTAAACGAAAGACTTGTATTCAAAATAGTATGATGACTGTCAGCAATAGACGAGTAGAGCTTGCTGCTCCAAATCTGCAGGCCAGCCAATAGTTTCACCCCAAAAGGGTAACAGAGCTGTGACCAAAACTCCGACATTCTACCCCAAGTTGCATACAGGCTCCAATGGGATAATCGATGCTTTTGCCAATGAAAACCCATTTTTAGGCCAGGAGGTAAGCCTATAATGGTATGGGACCTTCAAGTTGGGCATGGTGAAATTGGATAAAGATTTTAGTAACTTATTTTTGCACTTTTTTAATACCTGGAATTAATTTATTAGTAGTTTATTGCAGGCTACAACAGTACAACACCATCCACACACAAACAATGCAAAAAGCAATAGTGCAAAATCCTATATTTGTCACATAATCACTGATTGTGTGCAGTAATGTTTATACAAAGCCAATGAAAATCTTAATGAAATAATTATTATAGATTTCTACCCTATATATCTCACTTGATGGTTCATGATTAGGCTGCAGAGTTTACTTCTTTATAGGATAAAAGTTACATTTGGGTTTTTTATAAATCATCAGGTTGCAAAATAAGTATTATAACGCAGTCTTAATTAGCCATTTTAAGCAGCCTTATATAAGTCATCGATTTATCGCGTAGGGCGGTTTGATTGAGTATGATAATAATGCTTTCTTTGTGAAGCCGTGCATTGCCGACAATATTATTTTAGTTTTAGTAAGCCTGACATTGCAATTATTGAAAGTCTGTTAACAGTATATATAACAAAAAGAAAAGAACTGGTGTAAAAGTATACTTATGTTTAATTGTCAAATGTCATAATAGGCCCAACTGGTCAAGTCATTATTTGTTTTTGATAAATCAATATAGGCCTACATGTACTGTAATCGAAATTTATAAAGTCATTTTTTTTAAATATTTTTATAGGATAGTAAACTAATTCAATAGGCCTATATGTTACCCCAGAAAATGTATAGATGATAAATCCTGTGTTAGCAACTTGTGAAACATTATTTGATTTTCCCCTATATATGCTTTGAAATACTTCTCTACATGTATTAGTGTTAATTACAAAGGCATGTATTGTTTTAAATATGTCTAAAGTCAATGCACAGTAAACTATTCTTATCTGGTTCAGCTTGTGACCCACAATACATAGTTTATAAGTGATAAATCTAAACACTTGGGTGTAAAATGCTCCCAAATATATATGTTTCCCATGTTAAAAGGGGTACAGCAGCACACATGTTGTCGGACCTTTTGTGGTTGCTAGGGGTTGCTAAGGGGAGGCGTGGCCTTACCCCAAAACTGTACTGGTCTATTTGGTTGGGAAGAGGATGTAGCACTGTGGATATACCATATGCAACTGGACATAATTGCCAAAGTGACAACTCATAGCCAGGTGGCATTTTCTGTCCATTTCCGTGCATCCCTATTATTCATAATTCATATGTGAATGTCTGCTTTCATGGAACTGCTTTACCCTATGTACTAGTAGCAATTATAGAGGTATTGTTCTTTGTAATTCTATTGCTAAATCGCCCGACATTGTTATAATCGCCGGACATTGTTATAAGGCAGAGGTACAGGCCAATGCTTAATGGCAGTAATATGCAATATGCATTTAAAGAGAACCATAGTACTGTCATGTTCACTTGAATGTTGAAAGAGGCAGTTCGGCATTATGTGAATCATAACACAGATGTTTATTCATGTTTTGTTGATGCGTCTAAAGCATTCGATCGTGTGAGGTATGACAAACTGTTTAAATTGTTAATAGATAGAGGAATTCCAGCAATAATTGTTAGAGCAATATTAGATATGTATATGCGCCAAAAGAGGAGAACAAGATGGCAAGGAACATATTCAGAACCATTTTCCACCACAAACAGTATTAGACAGGGTGGATTATAGTGTTCAGTACAATCCACAAAAAACAGTGTGTATGAGTTTTAGCAGGAAAAATAGAATTTCACCAAATGTGAAACTGTGTAATGAAGATCTTAAATGGGTGTCAACCAATTACATTTTCAAGATAATGTCTTGCTCAGTGATCTATTTAAATTACTAATATTTGAGTTGACTTTCTGAGACAGGTCAAGATGACTGTCTGAAACGGAGTGGCTTAAAATGAAAGAGCGCTGTTTGCCAGACACTCAGGTGAAATAAACAGGTAAGACAAAAAACGTTGAGGGTTTGGTGGGAATAAACAGGTGGGACTAGAATGTTAAGTGGTTGATGGAAAGGTGCATTAAGGTAGGAAGAAAATAGTGTAAACTGGGAAGGTGTGCCCCTCAGATTTTGCACAGAAAGCAGAAATGGAAGTGAAAAGGAAGGTTCAACTTACTGGGTCTGATAAACAGAAAGGAAAAATGAAGGTGTGCCATTCTCGTGAAAGGTGAACATAAAGTGGATTAATGGAATCGTATTAGAGTGGTCCCTGGGGAGGTACTTTTGTTTATGTAAACAGATTCTGAAAAGTCTGCAAATTCTTTTGCTGAAAGGTTATAGAGTAGTTCTAGGTATGTCTATGGCTTACAGTAAGGAAGAGAGGTCGCTATCCTTCACCAAATTATCGACTTTGCCACAAGTGTCAGCTTTGGTATTAGAGCCCGGAGTCACTGAGTTCAGGCATCATGACTTGACTTGGGTGCTTGATGACTTGACTTTAACAATTTTCATGACTTGGTAATTTGCCATGACTTGAGTATTTCATGACTTGACTTAACTGACTTCCAAATAAAGGTCTATTTGTTTTGCCTTCAAAGTTGCATCATAGTAGACTATGTTGAATTGAGTTACTACCTAAAATGAGACTTAATCACCTAATTTTAATCTACATCTAACAATGTTAGTAAATTAATCTGTTTAAAGTATAGGCTAATGAAAAGAATGACAAAAGGCCTAAAACTCAGTGAATTTTGCTGTGAAACTACGACTGGACATCAAAGTACAGGCCTATGCAGACTATAGAGTAATGTCATTAGTTAAAATTTGAATAAACAGACACATAATATAGAAAGAAAATATATATCTTTTAAAAGTTGTCAATTTATTTCATTCCCTTTACCAGACAGCATTATCCTTATGTCAATGGCTTGCAATCAAAGTTAAATTGCCAATTGCAATCAGCTTTGACACCTGTCAGCTTCCCAAAGGACTCAATGGCAATTAGTTAAACTGAGGGTGAAACAAAACTTTAGAACATTTAGAATTGCAATTAGCTTTATTGGAGTGCTTCTGTGGGTAATTGTTTGAATTACAGAGCAGTCGAATGCAGCTCTACATGTTCCAGGTGGCGGCGGCTTCATTTTCAATTGGCAGTGGCGGCTTGGTCTGATCATGGCTTGGTTTGACTTGAGGCTCACATGATTGACGGCGGCTTAATACGGCGGCGGCTTCAGGCTCTATTTGGTATAGTACGATAAATATTATATTGAAAATAAGACTTAATTCTCAGAGGTTATCATATAATATTCTGCATCGATAAAATTACTAACAGAAAGGTTCTGGAGGAAATGACATCTGATCTCTGTGAGCAGATGTAAGTGAAGGGTGAAAATTGCAGAGGAATCCCACTAAAATATGCAGAATTATTAGCTTCCTTGTGAAAGCTTTTCTGTGTAAGCCAAATGCTGTTCTGTGTAAGCCCGTTGCACCCCGTCTGTGTTTGGTCCAAAACCACTAATTGCCTGGACATAGTAAGTGATCAATAAGGTAAGTATCAGGTTATTCACTGAAACTATTAATTGGATGGTTGTGGAATTACAATCATAACTGTAATTGTACATTTAAATCATAATCAGCAATGACAGATGGATGCCATAGCTTCAATGCACGGAGGTAAGGGTCAGGTTGGATATCATTATAATGATTCTTATTAGACACTAAAAATGGATGTCGTCCTGAACCTGCACACAAGGATTTAGTTTGAAAAGGTTATTGTATGTAAAGTCTATAATCATGCTGTTACGACAGCCCATGTTCCTAACAACTGGGATTTGGCAAGTGTTAAGTATTGTAAATGTTCTTTTATACTAAACTGTTAGGAGATGTGCAAAACAACAAATATATGAGCATTGGGTAATCTGACTGGCCAAACAGGTTTACGTAGTATCACTGATGATTGGAGTGGCAACATATGACATGCAACCAGGGATAGCACTCTCAAGTATAGAGTTTGAATCCTTGTGTTTGTACTTGATGATGTAATCATTCCAGTTGTATTCTGCACAATTTAGTGATGTTGAATAAGGCATTGTACATATGTATATTGCAATTGTACAAATTTTATGTATCTCTAAAATGTCTTGTTTTTGATTATTAAAGTTATTTGTACATTGTCTTCCGTAATTCTAATGAAAAGAAATATGCAGATGCCTGTGGAAAATATTAAAGAGGAAACCCATAAATATTGAAAACAGCCAGCATAGTTTTGTAGGACTGTTGAGAGTGGATGTATTTGAGAGAAGGAAAACAGTTTTTGTTGAAAAATATGAAAAGGTAATATCATGGAAAGGGAGTGAAGGATAAACATTCAGAAAAAATGGGTAAACACTGGATATTATCTGAGGTGGCCAGAATATTGGCACATCCATATGATTTCTCTTCTGAATATAAAATTTTACTTTTAAAAGGCAATAGAAAATCACTCTATTTGAGAAGTATGCATGATATTGTGTTTTGAATGATGTAATTTGATGCATGTTTTTCTTGTAAATAATGATCAAATATGAAATATCAAGCATGTATTAAGTAATCTAGAAATTTGTTAACTGGGATGTCTTTTGCTTATGTCTTATATATATATATAATTACTCATAATTTTCTTAATAAGCTGAAATGGCTATTTATTTATGATCAGTATAAGTGGTGTGTTTATTTCATTGACTGTTATCTATATTAATTGGTGTGTAATGTCAACTCTATTTTATAACTATTTGGGTTTTGGGACCTAATTTGCATTTGTTTTAATCTTTAAAGTACCATTACTGGTATACGTCCGTAACAGTATGCTTACCTGAATTGAACTACTTATAACATGTGTATAATCAATTTTATATATATAGTTAATGGTATATATAATTAATGCTATTATATATATATTATTTAACCTTTCAAATTACAAATGACACATTTAGCAATTGTGATAGGGCCAACACAATTTAGTTATAGCTCTTATATCAAGTGGATATGGTAACACCAACAGTTGCCCTCAGCCTGCGTAACAAAATCGATGGTACTTCAAAACTGCAGACTAGGTGGCGACGTTGTTAGTAACCTGGTCTGTAAACTAAACATTGCCTGAAAATGAGGAAGCCAGTTCCAAGGTCAAAAACGAATGGCTAGTGACTGGAGGAGTCTGGTGTTCCTGTACAACTCAAGCAAAAGGGGTGCTTGACAAAAATATAAATGCTGATATCAAGATTGTCAAGACCAGTAAAAGAGAAGCAGAAACAAAATGGAGACATACCTAGCTGCAAGCCAACTGTGAGATATTGAAGGAAAAGGAAAATGAGCTAAGTGGAAGACTCAATCATTCAAAAGAAAAAGTACCACTGCCAAATCAGTAATTCAAATCACTGTCAGAGATGGAGATTAAGAAAATGAACACTTTTCTTGAAGAGGAAAACGCATCGAAAAATTAGAAAAATGCACCGCTAAAATATGCAATTTTCTTCACGAAAAGAAACTCTGTACAAAATGTAACAGCTCGAAATTGCGTAAGTCACTCAATAAAGTGTCAAGCGAAACAGCTCTCAATGCATAAGTCACACGTTACTTAGATTACTGGAAAGGCTGTGATTGACAGCGTAATAGGCAAACAGATAGAATGACGACAAAGAGACAGATAGCATGTCTCTGAAGATATTGCCACAATGATTCCGAAATCACAATTCAGAAACTCATAATCAATTGAGCAATAAATGGTTGGGTGTCATTAGCTGCTGCAAGCTTGGAATAAGGATAAAAATCAGCCGTATTGACTCATAATTACTTTTTTCAAAGGTAGTATTTGATGAATTGCAGCCCATATTAAAATTGATGTGAATCAAAGCGTATCCCTTACCGTATGACAACAAAATCAGATCCACAACCCAAAATTAACATGGAATTTTGAAAATATTCCCTGCTTTCGGTGAATTACAACATGTAACAAGAAATTATGTCTCAAAAGAAGCATAGCCTTCGTAAAAATTCAATTTGGATATGTGATTAATTTGAAATTGCCAGAAAATTAATAAATGCTCTACAAATGTAGGTCCTTCTCTTAACTCTGGAAATACCTCCTCTTACCTCTTGAAATTAATTTAAGTTATTATACAATTAAAGTTGAAACAATACATCACACAACATTCCTGCATTTGCCTGTAATTTGATGTACTCAGCATGAAGGTGGAAGCTTCCCCAAAATCATTAATGAAATATGTGGTGCCAGCAACGTTTTACCATTGTCCATCATGCAAAATGTGATATTACAAGGACATTTGTCATGTTACAATTAAGATGACCCGTTAGTTAACCATCATATAGCTACTGGTGTCTTTTGAATTATGAAGACATGTGACTGCAGGTGAAGGGAGGCGATCAATGTAGTGTGTGCAGATTGTAATTACCCAGGAAACAGAAGGATGTACCTATGCAAAGAATGGTCCTGCAAGGCCACAGCTTGGAGTAGAAAGGGGGGGGGGTGGGGAAACAAGCAAAGTTGGCTGGCTATGATTGTCTTGGGCAGGCTAGCTACCCTGCCTAGCTGCCTGTGACATGGCCCCCCATTCCCACTGCCAGAGTAACAACAAATGTACTTTTTACTGGATGTATTGGAAACCAAAGTTAAGAACATATATGAAGTTTAAAGAATATGTTTATATAAGAAATAGAAAACGAAGATCATTAATTACACAAATTAGATTAGGAATTCTCCCTATAAATATAGATTTTACACATATGACAGATATTGAAAATACCTAAAACTCCTGTAGAACTTAGAAAATGTGACAAATGTGACACAGGTGATATAGAAGATGAACTGCACAGCCTCTTAATATGCAATTATAACACTGCCCCAAGAACAGAGCTCTTGTGCAAAGTGATGAGACTAATACCTAACTTTAATAATCTCAATTAAACCCAAAAATTTAAACTGATTATGTCAGAAAAAAGACCGGAAATAATACAAGCCCCAGGTTCCTACCTAAACAAAATTATGGGATAATAGAAAATAAAGAATAAAGCAAATGAATAAACAATAAAATCCCTAGGCTAGAAATATGAGCCACCCTATCTGTTGAGCTGATAAGCGTTCTGCTGAATTGATGATTGCTAAAACTGTAAATGTTTCTCTGCACTTGGCAGGACATCATGGCATGTACATTGAGGTGTTACCACTAGTGCGTGCCAGAAGCCATTGCTATACGACGACATGAACAGTAAAAACCTATTGACATTTGCAAATTTTTAATGCCATGCCTCAGTGCCAAGCGTGACCATTAATCAAAAGACACACCTGTTCTCCCTGCACAGAGTCTGTGTACACAGGTCTGGAAAAGAAACTGTTATACTGATGATAATGTTGCTTGTTTTACTAATCTCAATGGCTGCTACCCTATTTCCTATTTGAAGTAGCATATATATCATTTTAAGTATTACGCTACTACATATATTGCAAAATGTGACTGGGACCAGCCTGTAAAATATTTCTATGCCACAATTTTGTAAAATATCACATAACAAAATTGATGTTAAACATTTCATGACATTGATATACTGCGATATTGTGTAATCCGTTGTTAATCAACTATAGTTTTTATTTCTAATTCTTCCTGTTAAATTACAATAATTAGCATCTAGAATAGACTCAGCATTGTAGTTTGTTTAATTCAAGGATAAAGAATAGTTAAACTATGCACTCAGAATAGCTCAACACTGAAGGAGTGTCATAAGGTATGTTTCTTTGAATTACCCGCTTCTGGAAATTGGATTAACTGCCAATTACCTCTGGCCATTACTGCAATGGTCAGCACTAAAGCACAAATACAAAATTGTGCGAGAAACTGCAAAATTTGCTTTAGCAATATAGCACGTCAGATGCAGCAAGTGCTTAAATAATGTAAGTAACAAAGTGCCGGAGTACATAAAACCTGAAATTGCACTGCCTCTAACAAACTGTATGAATGCTATTTTAAAAGAAGGAATTTTTCTGAGCAGTCAAAGATAGCATAATTTTCTAAGGAAAATTTCCAAGATCTGGTATTGCTAAAATTTTGAATAAGAAATTTTGAATAAGCACTAAAATTTTGAATAAGAAATTTTGAATAAGCATAGTAAATCAAGAGACAGTGTGACACAGCAGGCAAGCGCCAAGAAGCCGCAGACCGGTTTCTCTCACCATGCCATCTTTAGCTGCCCCCATGTAAGGTTAACGCACGTATCTTTGTCAGAGGTAGCTATTGAGTAGATGGACTCATTACCGGGGATCCTGCGGGAGACACCTTAGCACTTGCCACCACGAAACACCTACTCAAGAAATACCAGAGGCTCAACAGTTTAGATTCGCTTATCCATTTAATACACAATTCATAGACAGTTACATTAAGAGTCATTCGAAGAACAGATGGTAACCAACTTATCAATACATTAAACAACGATCTTAACCAATTACATATACTATTAACTAAATACCTTCTCAATCAACCATGACCTATAGCTCCTTTATGAGGAACCCTAATGATCATACCTCTCACAACAATACCCCTACCTGACGATCCATCACTGCGTCAGGGAGACAGGCAGCCCTCCTGCTGCCTCAGCGGGAGCGGGCTCTGTTCTGGCTGGGCAAACAAGCTTGCCCCCAGAGATTGACACTAGGGTGCTCTGCAGCTGCGCAGAGGCACCAGGGTAGCCGTTGCCATGGAAACATGGGGTGAGTTCTACCCCGTTGCTATCATTGTAGCTCATTACACAATAATATAATATATTACATTACTTTTATACAATAACAATATAAATGATATCACAGAATTAAGGTCTTGAGGTTCATGGCGATTTGAGGAAAGTTCCTATAAGAGGAAAGAATGAAGACACCTCTGAAGCTAAAAGCTCAGCGGTGACACTTGCTCCAATCATCTTCGATGATATAGGCCTACAGTACTACTCAAAATAAAGTAAGAACATCTTCAGTCAGAAGTCCTCTTTTACCTATTTTTCCCTCCTGTGTATGCTCAAAGCATATATAATCACTCACAAATATCCACAAATATCGTCAAAAGACTGTCATGAATTTTGGCCTAGTATTTTGACTTTGACAAGAGATCCTATTTGAATATTAGCCTATTTGATATTAGGCTAAATTTTCATTGGCTGTCGGATATTAGATTGGAATCTCATTGAATTCTCAGTGTGTCCAATGAGAATGCAGCTTAATATCCACTGGCCAATCATGGCTCTGTGGATATTACACTTGACTGTCATTGGCTAAGATATTTGCCCAGATTCTCATTGGACAGGATATTAGTTGTTATTCTCATTGGACAGAGCTATAAACAGTGCCCCCTACTGTGGATATTAGGGTGGATTCTCATTGTTCAAGATATTAGAGCGTATTCTCATTGGTCAGTTCACTATTATCCAAAGTTGGATATTTGTCAAAATCCACAATAGTATAAAAGAGTTATTGCCAGTGACTTGGGCATGTATCCAAAGTATAAGATTTTTGCCAAAATCCACTATAGTCGGGAGTGAGAGATAATGAGTGATTTAGGCATGCGCCCAAAGGATCTATATTTTGACGAAATGTGATTTTAAAAGGTCATCTCTGATGCACCCCAGAAGGTTTCACATCCACCCCATAGGTTTTCCACTCCATCCTATGTACCTTTTTTCTCAGAATTTGGCTGGAGAATTTGAGAATAGTAGGATCGAGGAGACTGTGGGAAAGAGGAATTATTTTCTGGTACTCTCATGTGACGGAATCTTCTCCAAGCAAGGAAACTCAAATAGAGGTCTTATGGATTGATATACGTACCTGGTCCCTGGTGATATCCTCTACATTCTTTACCTTTGAGTGTTGTACAAGAAATATCCTGTAAAGCTCAATTTTAGGCATTACATTGACTTTGACACTTGTTGTCTATCATCTGAGCCTTACTTGACGTATCAAGTACCATTGGTTTACCGGTTACGGTGTCTAATTTTTTTCATGAGAGCTCAGATTTTAAGCAAAGGTACATTTTTGCAACCTTTTGATCTCTGATTACCTAACTGATTTACATGTTGGTCAAATAACATGTATAAAACTCCTAATTCTACACACCTGCAGTAGAAATTTGTTGGCATTGGACCACTGGTTCGGGCGATATTGCAATTATTTTAGTTTTGCCCGCCCTTGAAACTGTCATTTTCAAATACCAGCCATACTTTATGTCCCACTGTTGACACATACATAAACTATGCAGTTTTAGACATAAAATCTTTTTCCTAAATGACTCAACAAGTCCAATGGGTTTGGCAGCTATGGTGTTTGTTGTTTGATGAGGTGTTCAGATTCTAGGCAGTGGTCATTTTTGTGACCTTTGACCTCTGATGACCTAATTAATTTGCATATTGGTCATATAATGACCTATATTTATAGAACCCACAAGTCTGAACATTTTATGGGGAAATATGTTGGGATAAAACAATTGGTTCAGGAGATATAGTGATTTTAGTTTCCCCCGCCCTTAAAACGGTCATTTTCAAATATCTGACATATTTTGTCTTGTGCCAATGCTGAAACACACATAATTTCTGCAATTTTAGACATAAAATTTACTTTGACACTTTTTATCTATAATCTGACCTCTAAATTACTTCTCCTACTCTGATGACCTAATTAATTTGCATATTGGTCATATAATGACCTATATGTGGAGAACTTACAAGTCCGAACATTTTGAGGGGTAATTAGTGGGGATAGGACCATTGGTTCAGAAGATACAGCAATTTTAGTTTCCTCCACCCTTAAAACGGTCATTTTCAAACATGTACCATATTTCATTATGTGCCGCTGCCGACACATGCATGAATTATCCATTTATTGGCATAAAATGGACTTTCATACTTGTTATCTATGATCTGAGCCCTCCATGACCTACCAAGTCTCATTGGGTTGGCAGCTGTGGTGTTCATTTGGACAATGGTTCAGATTTCAAGCAATGGTCAATTTTTGTGACCTTTTGACCTCTGGCGACCTACTTAATTTGCATATTGGTCATATATTGACCTATATTTGTAAAACACAAAATCCCAGACAATTTGAGGGGTAATTTGTTGAAATTGGTAAACTGATTCAGGAGATATAGCAATTTTAGTTTCCCCCACCCCATAATTCATGTGCTCAAATCCGACACAGATTCCCATATTTAAGGGCTGATTACTACCACTAAGCTGCCGTGCCAATCTTGGGCCCCAACTTTTTTATAGTCTATAAGCATATATCTTTCAGAAAAACACTGTTGGATGTTGCCACGCCAGGTGGTACCAATATCTGGTCTGGCTCATGGACTAACAGTTTTAATGAATCACAAAAATAGCAACGTCACAGTTTTGATGACTCACAAAAAAGTAGCACCCATTTTAAAGAATCACAAAAATAGCAACATAGCACACAGTTTTAATGAATCACAAAAATAGCAATGTCAGTTTTGATGAATCACAAAAATAGCAACGTAGCACAATTTTAATGAATTACAAAAATAGCAACCTAGCACAGTTTTAATGAATCACAAAAATAGCAATGTCACAGTTTTAATGAATCACAAAAATAGCAATGTAGCACACAGTTTTAATGAATCACAAAAATAGCAACATAGCACACAGTTTTAATGAATCACAAAAATAACAATGTAGCACACAGTTTTAATGAATCACAAAAATTGCAAAGCTTACCATAAGTAACAGCTGCAAGGAGACAAACACAACCAGATGGTCCAAGAGTTATCATACTGTCCAAAATTAACATAGTAGATCAGTGTTAATTGTCTCGAAGAAGAAATTGAAGAATGATCAGAAGTTGCATCCGAATATCTGGACTAAAATGTGCATTGAACAACACTGGAAAATTTCATAGTCCAACGAATCAATAGATTTTTAAAGGTTACAGGAGAGCAACATCGCTGTTCATATCAAATTGATGACAAACTGAATGTCACTAAGTACAACTGTGTTTGATAGTTAGGTTTAATTGAGGTTTACATGGAGATATTATGGATTGAATGTGGAAAACATTGGCAGATGGACCTTGGAACTACTGATAGATTAGAATATTATGACTTTTTCTCTAACTATGAAGCTGCAGCTGGAGTTTCAAATTGTTGTGGTTGATCTTAACTAAACATGTATACATCATGTATAATCATTGTTTCATTGTGTTTTTAAACCACATCACAGCGAGCTTGAACAAACTTTGGGGTTAAAAAAATTGACAAAAAAAACGATTAGCGCAGTGATATAGAGGAAGATCAGGCGAACATTTTGATGTATCAAACAAAAAAATCTGTTGGGAATTTTTTGAGATATTTGAGTTTTAAGCTTTTTATTTGTCACACCCTGTTGTTAGCATGGAATCTCCATCTAAAAATGATCAAAACTACTCATTTTCCCTGTAAGATAATATCTAAGATAAAAGTCATTATTCAGAAGTAAAAATATGCAGTCATTGTCTCTACAGAAAGTATGTACCACTTCATCCAGACTGACAGGGTGTGATAAACCTATAACAGCTAGCATTTCAGGCTAAAGGCCTGAGAAAATGTTTGCAATACCAGGTATGTTAGTAACATAATTCTGGTAAATAATTTTAGCAAATTTGGTCCATGTACTTTGCTTTTTTGTCAGGTTTTGGGTTTTATTTTGTTGTCCAAATAGAACCTTGTCTTAGTCTTATTTCTTCAATCCATGACCATTTCCATTAACTTGTTGTTGGTGTCTTCTTTTATCCTCCTCTTTCTGCCTGATGATGATGATTGACATCTGAATTTTTCACTGTTTCACTGTTTAGTTTTAGAACTCATCAGTCATTTCACAGTTTATGTATTTTTCAGGTTATAGTTTCTTGTTTTCAGTTTGTATGTTTTGTTTCATTGTTCAACATTCATGGATTCTTTGCAATGGTTTCAAGTGAGTTCAGTCATGCCTATGAAAGATGCCTCCTGGTTGGCTGAAACCACCACGGCGTAACTGATCTGAACCTGACTAACACCACAGAAAAATCTGTCAACAGAGTCAAAGCCTCGCTGTGCCAGCTCGCACAAGAGGCTTTGACAACGTGAAAATAGGATTAAGCCAAAATTGGATAAAAACTCCCTCCTCCCCTCGACTTATCAACTCCCTCCACTGACTCCCCTTTTGATTCCCCCTGTGTCCCGCCAACTTTCCCCAACTCCGTTTTCCTGATGCCCCCCTCCTGAATCTCCCCTACATCCTTCTACTCAACTCCCTCTTCCTGGCCATTGGATTAAACCAAACAATTTTGGATAATTATATATCACAAATAATTAAATTTTCTGAACAGCCCTCAAACTTTACTTTGAATGCTTCACAGATCATGCAGCCATTCCACAGATACTTAAAGCCAAGACAGAGCCAAGTTCTGACAGGATCAAGCGTCTTCTAGAAAGACTCAGCAGCTAGGGGAACGAGTGGCAAAACGAGCCGTCTAACTTCGAAGGCTCGCTGCACGAAGGTGGTATTTTATGCGAATGCCAAATAAGGTCTGATCCTTGAAGAAGTACCAATACCACTTGCTAAAAAGCAGAAAAGTGCTTTTTTCATAGTTCCAATTCAAATTTTTTCCTATTTTCAAAAATGCAACTTTATCCATGTTTGGGGCAAAATGGAATTTCGTATGGGGCAAAATGGGAAGAAATAAAGTTGCAAAAGTTCTGCAATAAATTAACTGTCTTGATAACAGCCAAACTAAAAAGCATGCTGACAAACAAAAATGCATTAATTCCTGTCATTGCAATGTAAGAATATTGCAGAATACTAAGAGTAAACATAGCAATAAATTATGAAATCAACATCTCAATACAGGATGCAATTATAGCTGGGGAGTGATGCTAGTAATTCTACATTCTATGTAATTATTTGACAAATTATTAACCGTAAGCATTAGGTTACAAAAGAAACAAAATTAGTTAAATTTTGTGGAAATGTGACATTTTTATGAATATTCACATAACTCTGATTTCTGAGTTTTCTTAATAATTTAATGATTTAAACTGGTATTGGATTTGACTATAGTTTTTGAAAGGTAGTTACATTCGTTTCAGTTTCAACAATACAGGGTTTTACCACAAAGTCTAAATCCTCAAGGTATTATTGATGACATGGATTAGATCCACAAATCTCTTGTGATTTTTTCAAATTTTGCCTGTTATATGGCCAGAAAATGTATCAAATGTCTCAAATGTTATGGTTGAATTGACCCAATATCAAGCTTCAACCTTTTCTAGGCTGGGATTGCTTTCTTGTGCTTCCCATTTTGCACCTTGCTGGGGAAATCCCAATGATGTCATTCCTGGTTGGATCATTGGGGTAGAATGGATTTCCCTTGCTGGAGGCTTTATTATACAATTCACATGTACCAAAAGTTGAATGCTTAATGTGTAGGAGTATGACATGGTGTACCTTGGACCAATAACTGTTACCAATGGTGTAATGTTGCCAATGGTGTAATATTGCCAATGGTGTAATGTTGCCAATGGGTGTAATGTTGCCAATGGGTGTAATGTTTCCATTGGTGTAATGTTGCCATTGTGTAATGTTGCCAATGGGTGTAATGTTGCGGCATTGTTGCCAATGGGTGTAGTGTTGCCAAAGGGTGTAATGTTGCAAATGGGTGTTATGTTGCCAATGGGTGTAATGTTGCCAATGGGTGTAATGTTACCAATGGGTGTAATGTTGCCAAAGGGTGTAATGTTGCCAAAGGGTGTAATGTTACCAATGGTGTAATGTAGTCAGTGATGTCAGTCTGTGACATGAGTTGGTGATGTCAGCCGGTGACATCACCAGGTGACATCAGCCAATGGGTTTAATGTTACCAATGGGTGTAATGTTGCCAATGGGTGTAATGTTGCCAATTGTGTGATGTCGCCTATGGGTGTAATTTTGCTAATGGATCTAATGTTGCCAATGGGTGTAATGTTGCCAATGGGTGAAATGTTGCCAATGAGTGTAATGTTGCCTTTGAGTGTAATGTTGCCATTGGTGTAATGTTGCCAGTGGGTGTAATGTTGCCTATGGGTGTAATGTTGCCAATGGGTGTAATGTTTCCATTGGTGTAATGTTGCCATTGGTGTAATGTTGCCAATGGGTGTATTGTTACCAATGGGTGTAATGTTGCCAAAGGGTGTACAGTTGCCAAAGGGTTTAATGTTACCAATGGGTGTTAAGTTGCCAATGGGTGTTATGTCGCCAATGGGTGTAATGTTGCCAAAGGGTGTAATAATGCCAAAGGGTTTAATGTTACCAATGGTGTAATGTTACCTATGGGTGTAATGTTGCCTATGGGTGTAATGTTGCCAATGGGTGTAATGTTGCCTATGGGTGTAATGTTGCCAATGGGTGTAATGTTGCCAATGGGTGTTATGTTGCCTATGGGTGTAATGTTGCCAATGGGTGTAATGTTGCCAGTGGGTGTTGCTGTAATGTTGCCAATGGGTGTTAAGTTGCCAATGGGTGTAATGTCGCCAATGGGTGTAATGTTGCCAAAGGGTGTAATGTAACCAATGATGTAATGTTACCTATGGGTGTATTGTTGCCTATGGGTGTTATGTTGCCAATGAGTGTAATGTTACCTATGGGTGTAATGTTGCCAATGGGTGTAATGTAAACATCAGTTGGTGACATCAGCTGGTGATGTCAGCACTGTGACTTCAGTAGGCCGATCTGACATCAACCAACGACACTGGCCGGTAACATCAGCCAGTGATGCCAGCCGGTGACATCAGTTGGTGACATTACAGCTCCTGATGTCAGCAAGTGACATCATTTGGATGCTATTTAACAAACTGCCCACCACAGCACCAGTGGTAACCCCCCCCAACCCCTTAGCCCCCCTCAAACTTATTACCAAAAATATGCTCATATGCTCTGATACAGAAAAAGACAATTCCCGTATATCGGGGCATATCCAGAAATGGCCTGGGGGGGCATAACAAGGGGTGAATATGGCTTTTCCTTTTTGTTAATTTTGGGCTGGGAGGAGGAACCGACAACAAAGTTTCTCCCTATTATCAGCATATTTACGAAATAATGGCACATTTTCACTGCACGCCACGAGAGACGCTTTAAAGTGCTTTGTGCACGTTATGTTCATAGCTTCTAGTAACTGCAATAAGATCAAACTATAAATCTAAAACTTGGAAACAATGATTAAAGGATTTTGATATTTCACAGTTAGGCCCACATATCTGCCAAAAACACATGAATCAAAACTGTCAATCTCAATTGCCAATACAGCCCTCAATCAGTCATCTATCTATGTATGTACATGTATGTATCCATGTATCTATGTATCTATGTATCTATCTGTCTATCTATCTGTCTATCTATCTGTCTATCTATCAGTCTATCTATCTGTCTATCTATCTGTCTATCTATCTGTCTATCTATCTGTCTATCTATCTATCTCAAACCAATTTTTCCAGAAGGGATCCACATGTCTCTTGCATGGATCCCGGCCCGGCCCAAGCCTCCTGTTTGCATCAGGCGCCATTCAGGCCCGTACCCAACCGAGGCTGGCTGATTTAACTATTACAGCCCAGGCCCAACCTAGCCCGTTAACCTTCTGGCCCAAACCGGCCCAGCCCATTGCAGAATTGAGCTATATTTATCTACAAACGGCATTTTGGCCTAACTCATTATAACAGCATAAATAAAGCAAGGCAAAACATTCGCATAATTGGAAGTACTCTTAGCCTAAAATACAAATACAATTCAGAGTGCATTAGTTCTTACTTCTTGAATATGTTTCATTCAGCATCATGGCAATGCACTGTAAGGTGCTGCCACCTTTCTATTAATCATTTCTCAGCCACAGTTCATTGGATTTCACAAGGGCGGGGGCTGCTTTGTATCACTCACAGCAATACTTGATGACTGATAAAATTGAAAGACAAAACAAAACATGCCAGCAGCTACTGGAAACAACAGAATGCTTCTCAATTGAATATAGTGTAACAGCTTTTAATCTTCTTTTGAGGTGTGTACCGCAAACTCCGCCACAGAATGAGTCAAGAAAATATAAGCATGTTCCTGATTGGTTCTTTCACTTTAATCATGTAAATAGGTGATAGGATTAAAATGAATGAGACTTCACTATCAGACTTGAGAGCAGGGGTAGTGTCAAGGGGGATGATTTTTTCAGTCAATGAAGCAAAATAAAAGGATAGAGAATTAGTGGATGGATAATGAATCATTTTTCGCATGCATCGATGTTGACAGAGGCTCTGCGTTAATTACCATTGGCGAAGGTGTGAAATTTTGAATAAGGTGTTAATGTTTCACACGATCATCAAAATTTTCATTTTATGTATAAGGTCAAAGCCTAGCCAGGCTTTCAACCTTATCTATTGCTTTTATGCCATATTTTTTTGAAAAGAGTTGTTTCCCTTTCAGAACATGCTGAAGAACAACATTATAATATTCCTTGTCGGAGCTCTCACTGTTGCCCTGGTTACATTGGAAATGTACAGAAAAATCATTGGGTTGCAAACAACGCTGAATCCAACAGCATCAAATAACGCCGGAGGGACATCTAGAACTAGATTCCAAGTCAAGGAAGTGGAAGAGGACCAAAGGTTTATTATGCAAAACAGTAGTAATCTTAAGACACTAAAAAATGTTTGCATTGTCAAAAAACATAATGGCAAAATGATTGAAATAGAACCCGGAAACTGGGCGAGGGAAAAACATATTGTTGTATATGGTGCCACATCCAGCAAAACTACTCAATTGCAGGTGCATGGAAGAGTATCAGCGAACACCTCTTGGAAGATTGAACATACCACTAAACCTGTCCCACCTCATTTCCATATGATGTCATACCCAGCCTATTTCCTTTCGCCGTGCTTTACTGGTAACTTCTTTCACTTCATTAAGGATTTCACTATTGGTTTGTTTGGAGCCATGGTTGCCACTAACCAGCTAAATTCATCCAAATCGAGCCAAGTTCTAATTCGAAGCCCGGCTACAGGGCGACATGACAGTCTCCATCGTTACAAAGAAATCTTTGAAGCATTAGGAGTAAGAGGCGATTATAATGTTTATCATGGAATTCCATCAGGCACTTGTTACCCATATGGTGTATTTGGGGCAAAGGGAGCCAGCAAAGAAAAAATTGCATCATACATCACGAAAAAGCTTGACAAAGTTTATCCGCCCAAATGCCCTGATGACTTTGTTGTAACCATGTTGCAGCGTAAAATCAGGCGAATCCTAAATGCACAGGAATTACTGGCAGCTTTAAAACAAAATGGCTTCAACAACTCACAAATCATCACTTTTGAGAACAAAAGTTTTGAGGAGCAGTGGAGGACAATAAGGTGCACAAATCTATTGATAGGTATACAAGGAGCCGGATTACAATGGTGCATGTTCTTGCGTCCAAAATCAGGCATGCTAGAGCTTTATTACGATAAATGGCCACTCTGGTACATGCCACGTTACAAAGGCTTTCTTGGTCTGCAACTTGACTCTTTAAAAGCCTGTGAAACACATTATGATTGGGATTATATCTCAAACACGTATCTCAAGGGAAAACTCTTTACAGAAGAAATGAAGAGACTTGCTCTGAATCACACATCTGCTGCCAGATTGCATGGTGAAATTTGGTCAGCAAACGGATTTAAGTGGGCAAATGCTGCTTATGATACCGACAATTTTGTAGAAAAGGTGAAAATGCTTCATAAAGCTACTGGCATTCAAAGAACGTAATGAATGTATCACAGGTTTCTTTGAAATACCTCTGATTTATTTGAAATATACCTAAGCACCCTCACCGCTTTCAAAATGCACATTCAGTGTAACAAAAGTCTGAGGCTGATTGAATTTAATATGACTGATTTTATAGCTGAATACACAGTATAGTCAACTCTTGAAGTCTATCAAGAGTTCAATCAAAGCAATTTTAAAATATTAATTGACGCTATGGCAACTCAAAATACTGACATTCTAGAAAAATTCTGACTTCAGATTTAGATCATCAATCATGCTCAAATTAGGTATATCGAGGTATTTTTCCTCAGATAGCAAAGGAAATTTTTTTTGTTGACTAGTGCATTGAAAATTCAGTTGTTTCCAAGCATGCTACTGTTACACCTATATATGCCACGTTTTTGCAATGGGGAATTAAATGGATCACAATCATACAGCAGCATATATTAGAACGATGGCCCACGAGTTAATGCTAGCTTCGTAGTCCTGAGTTCTGACCTATCAACAATAGAAAAATTAATTTCTTATTTTCAATTTGCAAACTGGCTTTGCAACATCATCGACAGTTTCTGTTGGTCACCTAATCTTCTTATTTGATAAGGTACCTCAAGTCATTTAATTAGTTTGTTTATTGTCACCTATGCTGCTAGATATGATAAGCACTGAATCAACTGATTAACCATAACTGACACAAACAAAACAATTTTAAGCCAGTGACATCACACAACCAAATTGAAAGTTAATTTTGAAACTGTTTGGGCCGCTAATCCGCAAACAGCTCTGATGAAGTGATTTGACATACTCGTTCACTCATCCATGGAATATGAAACAGCTGCTCAGTCAATTTGCTATATTTTACAGGAATTTTAGAATTTTCACATTTCGTTTGCTCGGCTGTTGCTGCAATCTGCTTAGTGAGGTGACAGATGAATGAAGCCTAATGTAAATTGTCGAAAAATTGTCTTTGTTTCATTCCAAAGTACAATTGCCATGGGCTGATTTTCATATCATTGTTTTCCTTCGAGGATCATCAGACTTTATTGCTGAATATACAGAAGTTTTTAAAACTTTTGAAATGTAGTAAGACTTCCATCACAGCAATTATAAAATATTGATGCTATTGTCAACAATTAAGGATTACCAACTTAAACAAAACATTTGCTGGTGGTCAGATTGTAAAAATTCTCCTAAACTTTCCATTCATTTTGCAACCACATAAGGACAAACTGTTGCCAAAATGCAGTGACGGTACAGTTACAATTTCCTCACACGAATGAGACTGGGAATCACACTGTAACAATAAGATCGCTTCACAACAGTTTTCATAATCTGGAAAAAAATTGGTAATGTGACATAATAAATGTGTACATAACTGGGAGGTTTGTAATAAAATAACATGATAAATACATTAATTACACTGAGTTATGTCAGATGTGTTTTTTTATATGTTGATGGTATTTTTTCATTTGGAAAATAATTTGTTTTGTACAATGTACACATATATTAATTTCATTCTAATGGAATTCCTGTGGCAATTCAATGCTAATGTTATTGTTGTTCTGCTCTTTCTAATGTAATTGTTGTTCTGATCTTTCTGATATGTTCTTTGATGTTGCACTGCATTGTGCACTCAACTGAGTTTTGTTAAATTTCATGGTAACACGTGATTTGTTCGACCTTGGACATGTGGCTGAGAATGTGGGCTCATTAAGGCAGTAGGTCATCTTTAAGTAAATGTTTTAAGATTAATTTCATGTGTAATAGTTCAACCTAAAACATTTTCCTATATCCCATGCCCTCAGGAAGATGCTTGCCCTTCCACACCCTTCAGTTCTTACCCTCACCCCTCCATGCCCTCACTTCCCAGCTCACTCTAAACGTAAATCACTTTAAATTAGCTCAAGTATAACAATTTGATCAATAACACTGCTTTTTACCTTCAGTGAACGAAGTTCTAAGAAGGTATCGTTATCACTTTTGTCAAAAGTTGTCCGTCCGCTGGTCGGATGGTTGGGCGGTCGGACGGCGGGCAGATAAAAGGTTTCCGGGCCAGAACTCGGCCCCTGTTGCATGTAAATGGATGAAATTTGGTACACATGTAGCCTGTATGGTCTAGTTGTGCCTTTTGATGGTCTGATTGATGGCACTTTTGTACTTTTTGAAATATTGAGAAAAATATTTAAAAATTTTTTTTTGTTTCCGGGCTACGACTCTGCCCCTAGTATATATGTACATGGATGAAATTTTTTACAGATGTAACCTGAATGCTCTGGTTGTGCCTTTTGATGGTCTGATTGATGAATATTCTATACCTTTTGAAATATTGAGAAAAATGTAAAGACAAATAATTTTTTCTTTTATTGGCAAAAAGTTGGCCATTATTGCATGCACATGGATGCAATTTGTTGCCCATGTCACCCATGTGATAAAAGTGTGCCTTTTGTGGCTGTGATTCATGTATATACCTTTTGAAATATTGACAAAAAATATCAAAATTATTATTTCTGTTTCCAAGCCAACCTGGGTATTAAATGGTCACCCCTTATGAGAATTTATTTCAACAAAGACCAACAAAATAAATTATTTATTTAAAAAATCCAAATCCCTAATGTAGATTAAATGGTCACCCTAAATTTCCCTAGCAAGTTTCTCCCCAATATTGGCCATGTGTCAATGTCATGACATGTATATTATAGGTGTACTGAATACTGCACTGACTTACCTTGACCCAGATCAGTAGACAGCTGTGAAGCATAGCAGGGTGAAAGCACAGTAAAGGCCTCAATTGCGTTTTGATCAGATAAAAGTAAATCTAGGGTCCTAGAAACCAATTTCTGGCATAAAGAAGAAACAGTGCAGTATTTAAGCTTGATCAACAAGTAAATCTGAGAAATTTAGGCATTTTTCATGAGCATACAACTGAAACCATGCTCTGGGCAGACCTTTAAAGTGGGTATAATCTGTTAATTTTAGCATGTAACCAGTGGCCCTTTTTCTGAAGCACTGTCTATTGCAGCAATGCTGTAGCCTAATATTTAGTTCACATTCTGCCGGTGACATTATCTGTTTACTGTACCTCCCTGGCCTCCTGTAGGGACCATTGGCTGACTTTTCAATGTGATGATTATGGCAGCCATGACGTCCAAAGGAAAGGTCTGCTTGTAACCATATTTTTGCAAATTTACAGTAAGGGGTTCAAAAGGCTGGCTGGAGGGTATTTTTATGCAATAATTAGCTGAATTTGGTGCTTTTGCCTACATATGATATTGGTTTAATGAATTTCAGGAAAAAAATTCCAATGGCCACTGATGATTGTAAGATACAAGAAGCTTTAATGGCTAAAATCGATGTCCGTCCATTACGTCCACAACCAATTTTTTGGTAATTTAAATGAATTAAAGACCAGGTAACACGTCAACTGACATGGAAATGCATGTCTATCTCTCTCTACCTATGTATGCGACTGAAAAATTTAAAAACGCAATGAATTCAACTTATACACTGGACACCAGGCTAAAAAGTGTAAATGTCCGTCCATTACGTCCACAAAAGTGATCAGATTTGTCTGAGGACTGATGTTTGGAGGTCTGGTATGTCACAAATAAAGCAGGGATACCATGTTTAGTGACAAATTTCGATTATTTTAGTGAATGCTGACAAGGCTCAAAAGTTCAATTTCTCACAGTACATGCAAACTGTCCATATCACATCAGTGAAAACGGTCGAAAAGCCAATGGTCCATTTCAGCAGAAAAACCTAGATTTTCATGGAAGTTTCATAATGTAGTTCATAGCAGCCCAGCAAATACCTGTCTTGATTTATCAGACAAACATAATTCTGTATTCTATACATTAGTAGCTTCAAATTGATGTACTACACTTGCACTTCTGATGAAAATAATTCTTAGGTCATAGGGGCCAAATATTGAGGCGCTTACTGTGCTTTCACCCAGCAGCCCCATTGGGTTGGCAGTGTTTGAAACCTGAAGCATTCACTTGGAACTGCATATTGCAAGCAACTGGCCAACCACTCTCTAGATAAATAGGTCATTCTTGTTGTGGCCAATATTATCTGGGACACTAACAGGGTCAAACATTTACGTCCCTTGGATGTTTATGGAAGGTTTGAAATTTAGGACATCAACAACTTATAAAGCTTCCAGGCCTATGTTGTGGATACATTGCAGAAAATGACATAAGACTGAAAGGTTAGTGATCACATTTCTTTCCCTAAATGAATTGGTTCTACAGCCATATGCTATTGATTGCCATAACTGTGTGTAATTGATTCCAGATAATAATCAACAATGAATGCCCTCACTTCTGTTGCTGTGATTATAGCAATACCTGTGTGTTACAAGGCCTACCAGTACTTGAAATGGATGCATAACGTGCTATTTGTTATTGGAAAAGAAGTGGATAAGTTGCCCGGTCCCCCTGTGAAATGGCCTTATGGAACTTTACATTTGGTAAGTAATCTCTCGCAGATGTAACAACAATTCATTTAATATAATATTATGATATTCTATCATGAACCAGAATAATTTTATATTCGCGAGCAGCAGCCGCCATAAGACATTGTTGTGTAGCGAACTTAGCTAAACAACAGCCTGCACATGAAGGATTGCCTGATGTTACTGAGTGTAACTACCTGAAGTAGGGACGGATGGGGAGGGGCCACCATAATTATTTTATCATATTTTTTAATTGTTACGTACTAACAGCCTAACAGGCCAAAAATTTACATAGAACAGATAGGAGAAGCCGCAGAGCGACCAATATTCACCCCTTGTAATGCCCCTCCCCCTAGGCCATTTCTAGATACACCTCTGCGTGCTAATTATATCAGCACAGGATAGTGTTATGTTGAAGGTTATGTATTCCGAGACACGATACCCTATTGACCCCGCCACCGGAATTTTCTGGAATCTGGATCCCCGTCCTGACCTGAAGATTCAGTATGAAACAGTTCCTGATTTACAGTTTAGTTTGGTAGATAAGATAAAACAGTCACCATTAAGCACACTTAGGAGTGATTGGATGGTTCGTGTTCAAATTAATTATTATGTTGACTTGATTTTATCCCTTATTTTTAAAATAATAATTCATGTAAATAATTGCTGCATCATGAATGTCAGTTATTTCCACCAAGGCAACCCCAGTTGTCAATAATTATTTCAACATTCTAAATATAGACATTCACACTTCTTGCTTAAGAAGTTCAAATAGTATATCCAGCCTGTGTCTTATACCTCTTTTTATGTTTTTTTTATATGTAATTTCAGGTGCCAGGTTTTAATGAAAAACTTTTTCCATATCAAAAAGAGTTGGCGGGACAATATGGAAGGATGTGGAGGAACTGGTTTGGGCCATTCGTGCCCTTTGTTACTTTGTGTCATCCAGAAACCATCAAAGTCTTGGTGAAAACTGAAGAGCCGAAATTCACATCTGGCAATGCGGGCTATCTTCTCGCTGAACCATGGTTAGGTATGCAGAGGTTCTGTAAGAATCATATTAAAGGCCCCCCCATATTGGACCTGTGCCCCCCAGGTGCCTCCCATATGAACTTTCCAACTCTGGCTAAAATATACTGTTGGTATAGTGGGTGCCCCCCAGAGAATCACGTGCCCCCCAGGTGCCCCCCCACTCGAGACCTCCCAGTTACGCCACTGATTCGGAATCTAATTTTTCATTGATAAAAATAAAGTTGGTGGCTGATTAAAATCTTTGATTAAAAAAATATAGATCTGCAGTATTTCTGATTTGCGGGCATTGTCACCTATTTTTTGAGACAGCTTTCATTTTGTTCTATCTTTAATAATTAACAGGCATTGGACTTTTGTTAAGTTCTGGCCAACAGTGGAAAAGAAACAGGAGGCTTCTGACCCCAGCGTTTCACTTTGACATCCTCAAAAGTTACGTCAATGTCTATAACGAAGAATCCGAAACATTGATTGTAAGTGTCCATGTTTTCCTTTTGTTCTGTCTCACAGTTTTTGCAGGAAAATAAGATTTTGTGCTAAACCTGTCTGTCCTAAGCAATAAAGTCAGAGTTTGTTGTGGATAGATTAGTATATTTCCACAAGATGTCTCTGATCAATAACCTTGTATGCTGATGCACCATCTTGTGGCTTGCACAGTTCTATACTCAGAGGAAGGCATTAAATTTGTGGTATTTTAAACATGGTAAAGTTAAATGTGTTATTATTAAATGTGGATACACTAAATAGTGAATAGCCAACGAAAGTCCTCAGCTGTACTGGATTGTGTCAACGCTTAACACAGAACTTTATCCTAGATCTGATTAATATCATAATAGGCTCTTGTCAAATAGGCTATTTGGTCAAGGTTAAAAAGACCAAGCCGAAATCTAACATATGTAGTAGATATTTATATTCCTATCAGGCATATAAACCATGCGGCACTTTAGTCATGCAACTTGTATATTTCACACATACAGTAAAATGTAATATTATCAGATGATGCTGCTTGTGAAATCCAAACTTGATACCTTGTGATTGATTGACTTCTTGTCATCAAATTCTTGTTTTGCTTCTATTATTGTTGATGCTTTTTTTTTTTAGAATAAATGGGCAGAAAAGAGCTCGAAAGGAGAGAGTTTTGAAATTCAAACCGACATATGTCTTGCCACCCTCAGTATTATCTTGAGATGTGCTTTCTCTTATGATGAGAAAATCCAAGAAGCCGGGTAAGCTGTCATGCGCTCTTACTATGTGATTAAATAATCAACTGGATCATACTCTATACTAATATTGTCATAAATTCTTGGTTTACAGAGAGAAACATCCCTATGCTGTTGCAGTTCAGGACCTTTCAAAGTTGATGATAGAGAGAGCTTTGTGAGTTGGTTTTATTAAATTATTGCCAGTTTACAAGAGGTTTGAATATATTTACTACCATATTATTGACAAATCTTGAATCAAAGAGGACGGTGTCGATGAGGTCTATTCCATTTTTAAATCATAAATATAATATTATTTCTGGACTTACAGGGTGCAATTTCACCACCAAAAATAATATTTTCATTTCATCTCATGAGAATTAGATTTTAATGTTATAACACGAATAATTGATCTGTTACAGCAACCCAATTGTTCGAATGAGTAACTTCCTCTATGGACTGACTGCAAATGGGCGCAAGTTTTTCAAACACTGCGACTTTGTTCACAACGTTGCCGAAAATGTGATATCCGAAAGAAGAAAGAGCCTGGTAATTGTTATGCTTGTTTGTTTGATTGATTGATTGAGAACTTCATACAAGTTACAAATTTAAATCAAAAAATCAAATGAAGATGAAATTCTAATAATTGGATTTTATTCTCTTCAGTTATTAAGATGCATTTTTCATTATGTTTTATTAATAACAAGTGTTATTTAATAATACCTCTAAAGTTTATTTCGCAAGTTTCCCTACATTCTCAGAAAGAAGACCCAAATACACTGAAAAACAAAAAGTACCTGGATTTCTTGGACATCCTATTACAAGCAAGAGACGAAGATGGAACTGGACTGACTGATTTGGAAATTCGTAATGAGGTGGACACTTTCTTGTTTGAAGGTTAGAGCTCAATTCACATCATTGTATGATGTGACACATGCAATTTGTCATTTTTAATCATAAGACAATGTTGCTGTTGTCAGTATCTCTTGATTAACATAACAACCAAAATTAAATAAACTTTTTTTGTTCTGATAGGCCATGACACAACAGCGTCCGGGATATCATGGGCCCTTTATTCTTTGGCCACACACCCCGAGTACCAGAGGAAGGCACAGGAAGAAATTGACAATCTGCTTGCTGACAGGCCAGCTAAGCGGATCGAGTGGTAAGCCTAAATAATTATTTTCAGTGGAAATAAATTTACAAAAATCAATGTATATTTTCCTATCTACATATATATGTAATTCATTGGCATCCTAATACATCAGTTAGGGAGCCCACCACTCAAAATTGGAATTTCTGTCTGCGGCTATCCATTGTCCTTGCCTCCTCAAATTTGATGGTCAGAAAAGAAATTTTCAGAATTTTCTGAAATTTTTCTTGTTAGCTGTTTTGTCAATTTCTTGGATGGGAGATGTTGTTTTTTGTTTCCATGGCAACAAGTCTGCTATTGACAATGACAATGACAAATTTATTTAATGTAAGTTTGAAACAAAAAAATGTCATTAGTTTGTGACGAGTGTCACCGACAGCAGTAATTATGTAACACAAGAATAGAATTAAGGTAATGACGTAACATGTAACGAGTAAAAACATTTAACATAATTGGAATTGTACAAAATTGTCACTAGAAATGTATAAAGCATGTATATATTTGTAATTGTCAGGGATGATTTCAACAAATTGCCCTACCTGACAATGTGTATAAAGGAGTCTATGAGAGTGTGGTGTCCTGTGCCAGTGATAAGCCGACAATTGTTGCAGCCATTGACAATTGATGACGTGACTTTCCAACCTCACACTTTGTTTGACATCAACATTGTGGGTCTGCATCACAACCCAGAAGTATGGGGTGAAGATCATGAGGTGAGTTTTGATGCATCAGCAATGTGATTATTTATGGATAAAATAAAGACATTTTCAGAGTGAAATTTTGCTCATTGTGAGTTTCGATTGATGATGATGTGTCATGATCATAGTTTTACCGTTGGAAGCATAGAAGCTTTACAGCGAAACACTTTGATGTAGAATTAAAGTGGACAGTGGCACTGTGAAAATGGCACTTCGTGTGTCATCATGCTGATGATTTGTCATGATCAAACCCTATACTTTCAATGTTAATTTGATTGAAGGAGACTTATCCCACTTTATGGTGACAGCCAAACGAAAGGATTATGCATCTGATTTTCACTCTAAAAGTTGCTGTGAGAAGTCAAATGGCTTACTCTTAATCATGACTAATCAAACAGCCTCTATGTTTCCCATGTTGAAAGTAGAGAAGATGAAACTTCATCAGCTATCATGAGTCACGAAGTGCCATTTTCACAGTGCCACGGTCCACTTTAATTCTATATCAAAGTGTTTCGCCGTAATATGATAGGCCATTTTAAAAATGAGGAGTCACGAGTGATTTAAGGATGAGGTTTTATTATAAGATATTTATAACTTCAAAGTGTCACTCACAGACAAGCAGCATTTCATAAAGATTCAACAAAAACATATCCCCCCCTTACAAAAAACTTTAATATCTCAAAGATCCCTTGTTGCTATGACAGTTGACCAGTTTTTTATGCCTGCATATTAACACTGTTGCTGTGTATACGTGGCTTGATTGCTTCATTTTTATCTCAACCAGACCTGAGTGCACATGCACACTTAACGCAAAAGGTTCTTGATGATATATATAAAGAACCCACATCCCCAAAAAAGGTTCTGCATCTTTTTAAGGGTTCAACTGAATTGAAAAGGTTCAATACGGGTGGGAAGGCCCCATGATAGGACACTATGCTCCCAACTTGACAGAAAGGGGCTCCATTTTAGGAGTTCAGTGTAGCTGGATAGTCTAAGTGTTGCTTTTGGTTGCTGTTGGAACCTTTTTAAAGGTTGAATAATGAACCTTATCTATACCACCAGCTTATAGAACCCCTAAAGTTCCATATAAAGCCTTTCTTTAAGAGTGTGCCCCATTAAAAAAAGAAGTTTTGGCTTGTACATTTTTTTTTACCAAAATGTCATAGAACTGCAAATAGACTAAATTTAAAGTTGATGTGCAGCCTACGTGTACAACTTGACCAACTGTCATAACAATTTCAGATCTTTGAGATATTAAAATCTATTCGAGTAGGGACTTCTTTTTGTTGAACTGTTTAGTGTAATGATGAGACATCATTGGCACAATGACTCACAAAGTGCCATTTTCACAGTCAAGCTGTCCTTTCTCGCCCTAGGAATATAAGGAAACTCTTGTAAGATTTGTTTTCCTTTTCAAGTTCTGGAATGCAACGTAATATTATACGCCATTCCTAGTTCTGTCAACCATTCTTGGCATCAGACAGATGTGCTGTATAGTTTTTTTTCCCATATATTATCTCCGAAATTACTTTCTCTGAAAGACAAAAATTACATGTTTGTAGTAACATACACAACTCTTAAATTTTCAGACCTACAGACCTGATCGTTTTCTGACTGAAAATATGAGGAAAATGGACAATTTTGCTTTCATACCCTTTTCTGCAGGACCAAGGTATATGTCATCATTTGACGTTTATTCAGTGATTTTACACTTCGATCAAAGGTTTTATAAACACGAATTATTGTGACACGTACAACTGAATATTATTGTTTTTTATCCCCCTTTTTTAGGAATTGCATCGGGCAAAACTTTGCTTTCAATGAAATGAAGACAACAGTGGCACGTGTCATTCAGAGGTAACTCATTAAAAGTTAAATTTCAGTTGTGCTTGCCTCCTTGTTTAAATTAATTAATTACTGCCTTCTGCACTCTGCAGTTAACCATGATGTAACACTGCTTCTTGACCTGAAATGTTGTGTCCATTGCCTTTAAAGCATGTATTTTCAATGCTAACCACACAAAGTGTGACTGAAATATTAGTTTTTGGTTTAAGCCAATTGGGGATTTTTCCACCGCATTACTACACAACAAAACAGCGGAAATCATGCTCACATTGTAACAATCTCTTAGTATTTTGTTTTGATATTTTCAGATTTGACATATCAGTGGATGAAAGCCATGAGGTCCTAGCACGCCCTGAGGTGGTGACTCGCTCCATGACTGGCATCAAGCTCGTCATGAAACCTCGATCTTAAATTTATCTGCTCTGATTTAATTGATTGAATTTAACTCAGGACTGCTACATATAAGCAGAAACAATTACTGAATTGAATGCATGTAGTGTCATTATGAATTCAGAATTTCATGATATTTTCATTAAAAGTGAAAAAGGCAAAAAGAGTCTTAATCTATATACAGAAAAAACAAAAACCTAGTATTTGAAAATGTGATGTCAATTTAATTTAATTAATGTAGCTACAGGGCCTATTGGCTGTTCCTATGAATCCCACCTACCTGTGCCGCAGGCAAGGGACATTTGGTAAATTCTAGAGAAACTGTCTTTTTGTCAAGGGTTGGTGGGTGGGGGAATATCATTTTGAAAATAAAGGGAGCCATGAGCCAATGCCCCCCACCTCTCCAAGTACGCCAAGAGTGTGGGTTGCCTGCCATAGCTATTGTATTACCATATTATGTACCATGCCATGTTATTACTAAAAATGGTTGAATAAAATAGTGGTATTTTGGTCATCATTTCCGCATAATATGCAATCATTGTCTGAATAACAGTGGTATGCAATAGCTGTCAATATCTAATAAACATTTGTCTGAATTATGTAAGGCTGTCAATGTCCAGTGAAACATTTTGTCTAAAATCTGCAATGGCTGTCAATGTCCAATCAAACATTTGTTTGAATTATGTCACGGTTGTCTAAAAAAGCTGTGCTTCTTTTATTTAGATTTACCCCTAAATAATGAAATTGCCACAATTATATACTTCATGTTTCATTATTATGAAAACTCCAAACTCCATAATTGAATTTGCTGATTTGCAATATTTAAGACCTCACGCTTTTTCATTTTACTTTTTAGATTACAACTGGACACATATTAATGATATGTTATGTGCAAATGAATTCCTTTTTCCTCATTACCAAATAAGGCAAATACATGTGGGCTCAAAAACACATCAGATTGAGATAAAATTGAATGGCCCAGTGCATGCAATGACACAATTGTTATGAATTCACCATTATTTACATATGCAACACACTATGCAGTGAGGGCAATTTTAATGAAGCGGACTCATTGTCATTTCAAATACATTCCCAGCAATGCATTTGAGATCACAATGTGCATGTTTGCAATAGCTAGAACAAAAAACAAACCCCCTGTGTATAGCAGGATTCCATGTGATAAGGACAAGACAACTCATGCATGGAAGGAGCAGTTTACATTAGCTGTCCCAAATTCAACATTTAAAATAGATGGCAACCCAGTTATTCAGTCACTGTATACGGTGAACATGGTTGTGTACTTCTACTATAATTTTGGTGGAGACTTCAGAAATCTAATTCACTTCCTGGTAATGGACATATTTAATTTCTAACCATTGTAATATGTTTATGTGTAAGAAACTTACTCTGCATACTATACATACAAAGTTGTTTGGTTCATAAGGTTTGATCATCTAGAAAGTGTGAAACATTTTTCAAGACACATTAGATTTCTCGAAAATCATACGAGTGTGTACCATCGCGTGCAGTCATGCCATAGATGAATAACAAAATTTTATTTTTGTAATTGGCATTTTATTAAATACATTCACCACTAATATAAAAGAGGATTCCATCATTCCTATTTTAATGGCCAGGATTTTGATTCAGATGCACTTCACAAGGATTTTTACAAATAAGTTCTAAAAACGTACAGTTCGGTGTCTGCATGGGATTATATATTCAATGAAAAATTAAACTTATATTTTTATAAACTAGTGCTTTGAATTTGACTTCAATAAGACTTGGAAATGAAAACATTATACATTCTGAACCTTTTGCCATTTCAAGAAATGATTTTTGACTGCATGGAACAAGTTGGACTCTTCATGACTTAATGGGAGTGCTGAAAAACATTACAATGTTTAGTTTTGTGCTTTACACATCAGCACTAGTACAGCTCTTCGTAGCAGAGGCATCAGCTGTAAAATTTGACGAATGTCCTAGTGTGACATACAATCTAACGTGTCCCTGGAAAAATGTGTGTCATGATGATTTTGGCTGCCACTGCGATGACCTTTGTGACCTGAATAACGACTGCTGTCCTGAATACCAACCAAACATTACATTGAATTATCGACATGACTTGAAAATATCCTGCAAAGAGACAGGACTTTCATGGAGTAACATTTCCATTGTCGATACCTGCCCATCAACTGTGAATGACATGACAAGAAAACTTTGTGAAGACGCAACTGTTTCCCAAAGCTTGTTTGCCAAACTTCCAGTGTCAGACAAAAATGGCCTCCTTTTCAAAAATGTCTATTGTGCAGCCTGCAACGGCTTGCAAGCAGATGGTATATTGTACTGGAAAGCAAAAATCAACTGCCAGGAAGAAGGAGGGATCAATTTAATAGAAGTACACAGGGCACTGGATAGCGGGGAGTGTTTTTTGGAATATGAGCCACCAAATTATAACATTTACACCAGAATATGCAACAATGATGTCATCAAAACATGCCCTTTGGAATACGATGATGACCAATGCACCAAATTCCATTGCGAAAAGACTAGCTTTGTGCGAAACGTTTATGATGATCAACACAATGTTTATAAAAACGAACACTGTGCAAAATGCAACCAAGGCTCTAATAATGTGCACTCATGTGAACTGCTTCTGCCGCAAAATTCATTCCCAATGAACACTTTCTTCCCAATATCCATTATTATAGATATTAATCATTCTGGAGGCGGCAAGGTTGGCTTTCAAGAATATGGTCAAACTGTCACAGAGACACAGAAACGTGTGATCCCGGATATTTGTTTGACGTTCTCCAAAATGAGTGTGTTCTTATCTATTGTAAACCTGGATTAACACCAGAGGGCAATATATGCCTGTCTCCTATGGATGAAAATCACACAGACTGTGTGAAACATATTCTATCACCGGATAACTATGATCTTTACGAAAATGGAACAGTAGTTGACAATCGGGGCCGAATGTTCAATGTCTCGCAATATGAAGACCTCGGCAATGGAACAATTGGAGTGTGTGTCTCCCAGCGAGAAACGAAGTTTGTGCTAAAATTTGACAAAGCACAGACAATATTTTCAATAGTGGGCCAGTGCATATCGATTATTTGCCTCATCATTCACCTGATCGTCTACAGCATTTTGCCTCAACTCCGCAATCTTCCAGGGAAAGCATTGATGGCTCTTGTTGCCAGCCTTTTGGCGGCACAGGTTCTGTTCCTCGCTGGGGTTGGGAGGACAGATCCTCATGGATTATGTGTCACAATCGGTGTTCTCATTCACTATAGCTTCCTTGCTTCTTTTTTCTGGATGGCTGTCATGTCTTTTGATATTTGCATGACATTCTCAGACTCCTATGCAACTGATTCATTGCGTGATAGAAATAAGAAATTCATCAAGTATTGCATAGCAGGTTTTGGATGTCCTTTGATCATTGTGACTGTCTCTTTAATCCTGAACTACATCAATGGAGTACCTGAGCATGTTAAGCCAGGATATGGTGACGGGCTATGTTGGATTGTCAATCGAACATCTTTGATAATCTTTTTTGCTGTTCCAATATTTACCCTTGTCTGCATAAATATGATATTCTATATTGTAACTTTACGAGCCCTATACAAAATATCAAAAGCCACAAAATTAGTTCAAAAAGACAAATCTGAGCGCCAACGTTTCTCCCTGTATGTGAAGCTCTCCGTCATCATGGGGTTGACGTGGTTGTTTGGCATTGTGGCTGTTTTTGTTGAAAATGACGTTCTTTGGTATGTTTTCCTCTTCTTCAACACACTGCAAGGAGCTTTTATCTGTGTGTCCTTCATCTTTACCAAGAAAGTGATCAATCTCCTGAAAGTCAAATTTGGCAAAGCATTTGCATTTATTACCGAAACTACTGGCACTGACAGCACAAAGAGTACAGACATGTCAAAGACACCCGGTGCAGTTGCTGCACCTGATATTCCGATGGAGAAAGAGGCCATGAATACAAACATGGACCAGACATCATAGAAATACTAATAACCATTATTTCTTTGATGGGTATTTTTAAACTATAAAATTTCAGATGAACAAGGGTTCTGCGATACCAGCATAACTGTATCTAGCTTTGGAAACTCAATAATTGAGTGGTGTGCAACACGTTTTAACCAGTGGTCGAAATAGGTCATGTTATTTAAATACTCTTAATATTAATTCTGAGCATTTTAAGACGTATCTCAGAAAATTAGTTTTGAAAACCCTATTGATGATATATTTACAAGAGTTGTTGTATGCTGCTGTACATGCCTATTCCTCTACACGTTCAATATTAGGGTATCATAGGAAATTCAAAATCCTTCGAAACTTGAAGGTGACCTTACTGACCTACTCCTGTTTGGTCATTTATTGAGAGGCTTATTATGTAGAGAGGCCTGACTTATCTCCGATTATGAGAAGTAAAACAACTGTCTATTCATCAAGATATCATAATGGACAATTTTGTAAAAATTTGCCAATGATTGTATCCAAGTTGTTTAACTTTAAGACTTACTATATATGCACATTTTGTTGTTCTTTGTCCTGCAAACATATGGCATCATATTTAAAAAACCTAGTTTCCATCCTGTCCAGAAAGAAAAGCATCAGAAATGTAGGTTATTTATTTAATGAGGGAAGGGGGCTTATTGGCCACTGTAAGTAAATACTATCCCTCCAAAACAGAATATGGCATTGTTTTACCTTAGAAATGGCCACCTGATACTAAAGTATAATATATTATTGTTTGATACTCTAAGGAATGAAAGCAAATTGTCCCATGACATTGTAAAAGAAATCTCTCCAAATAGCAGACAAAATCAATATAACACTAACATTGCAACACCACGCAAGTAAACTATTTTAACAATGTTATGTCCTGGCAATGCCTGAACTGTTTGCATTGCATGATTGGAATGTATGCTTCAACTTATTTTTGTATGCTCAGGGGTGCAGGAAGGAAACGAGGGCGGCAGGAAAGTCGGTCAACAAAGAGCAAAACACTGTAAATTAAGACCTAATAATGTTTTTCTTTGAGATCAAAAGGGCAATACATTCTCCTGAGCATTAAAAAAAATGGACATTCACAATCAGATTGGGAAAAAGCATGACTTTCCCTAAAATGTTTTCAAATTTGTTACAGGAATTCGCATTGAAGTTGACTTGTGACAAGTTTTGTTGTTAGAATCACAGGCAGCTGCCATTGAGGTAATGAGCTAAGATCTAGTCTATATACACATAGAAGGTGCCTCACTCCTGATATTGGTGATCCTATCAGAAGCCCTGGATGACTTCTGTGTCTCATCTCATTGGTTTATCTTATCTGGGCAAAGTAATCAGACCATCAAAGGTCACGAAAGCATTTAGCCAATGGAGGAGTGTTAAAAATTGATCAACCTTGACATAATCCCCAAATTAACAGTTATTGTTTTGGTGTTGTAAGTTTCTGTTATTGTCAAAATAATTAAGCAACAGAGAAAACATAGGAAGGCCTTCCAAATTGTTCAGTACATCAGTCAATCAATTGATCCAATGTCAATCACAGTTTGGTCTCTAAACCATGCCCACAGCTCTTCACACCTGCTCAAACTGCCAAATCTCAAATGCTGTTATCATTGGTACAGCCATTTCTGATTAATAGACAAGGAAATCCTCTCAGAGCCCCTAGGTCAGCTGACTCAACTGGAGCATGCAGATGTCACTGAGGGCTTCTGAATTTCTCATGAGCTACTGAGCCTTGCCCAGCACTTTAAACAGGAATTCTAAGATGATGAAGATGTAATATATGCAGGTAACACTTCAAAACATTGTCAAATATTGTGATGAACTCATGTCAGGCAGGTTAAATGTTTTCTCTAAATAATAGTGCTGTGAGAAGCCTTACAAGCTGGCCGTGTTGATTTGACCAATTCTCATGTGAGGCACCTTCTATGTGTATATAGACTAGATCTTAGCTCACTATCTCAATGGCTGCGGCCTGTGTTAGAATTCTGACAAACTTGAATTTTGCTTATTAATAAAGTTATTATTCACAAAGTAATTAGTTCAATTTACAAATGAGGCTTGCGTTTGGAGGGCATTTAGTTAGGAAAAGATCGGGCAAAGTCTTAGTTCTCAGAAATTAGTTATTGATGAATTATTAAGAAAAATGTATTTTCAATCGTGATGTGTGGTGCACAGATGACGTGTGGTACATACAAAATGAGATCTGCTCAGCCATGAAAGATTACCAGCAGTTAAATTGATAAAAAAAGCTAACCATGAAACATGTCAGAAACAGACATAAACAGTAAAATACATGAAAGTGACTGTGAATCAAATAATTCTGGTTGTTGCCCATAGGCCTGTTTCATTTCCGAAATTCGTGAAGTGATTGAATTGTCCATATTTGACAAGCCCAGACCGCAAATTTTTGAAAGTATGGTACACAAAAACCAAGGTGTTTGGATGACCAGAGTGTCATTTGGTCAATAATTTACTTTTTCATCTAGGCTTATCTATATTTGCCGATCTGCCTGTCCATCTGCATAACCATCTATCCATCTGTCCATCTATCTAATCTATCTATCTATCTATCTATCTATCTATCTATCTATCTATCTATCTATCTTTATACCTTTGCATCTATATTTCTATCTTTCCACATCTATCCATCTATCCATCTATCTATCTATCTATCTTTAAATCTATCTCTATATTTATCTATCTGTCTAAGCATCCATTTGAGCATCTATATTCTGCCTATCTATACCCGTCTACCTATCCGTCTACCTATCCGTCTATATCCGTCTACCTATCTGTCTACCTATCTGTCTACCTATCTGTCTACCTATCTGTCTACCTATCTGTCTACCTATCTGTCTACCTATCTGTCTACCTATCTGTCTATCTGACAAGTATAAATCTATCAATCCATTTGTCTATCGAACTATAGCTCCTCTTGTCTATCTATCTATCTATCTATCTATCTATCTATCTATCAATCTATCCATCCATCTATCCATCTATCTATCTATCTATCTATCTATCTATTTATTTATTAGGAACGTTTTTTATACCTTCAATGCGTAGCGCATTGGTCAGGCTCTCTGAATGCGATCTGAGATTGTTAAATGTGGTCTTTGCCAATTCTTGTGCGTGCTTGGAAGGTATTTGTGCATCATTGAATGCCTGTGCCTGTAAAAAATCCTTGATCATGTTGGTTGGCAGAGGATTGCGAGAGGGACTTGTAAGTTTTCTTAGGATGGCGCTAAGTGAACCAACTGTAGAAAATATGTTTAATTCACAGCTTCTTATACACGGAAATTTGTTGGAAATTAGTCACAAATGAGTAGCTTTCTACCACACGTCACGTGCAAGCAAAATAGCTTGATTGCCAGGCCCACAAGTCAACTTCAAGGCGATCTCCTGTAATAGACTGTGTGCCTATACCAGACTCCCTTCCAGGGGTCAAGATTTCTCAAAAAGACTCAAGTTGGTTATAAAAGCAGTAAACAATGATTGGTTGAGCTGCCCCTGTGACAGCCAGCCCCGGTCTCCGCAATATGCAAAGGCTATTATGATTCAACTCTTTTCTTTTAAGATAACAAAAGTTATCCAAAAAAAAGATTCTGTGATTATTGTTCGTAAATTCATTCATCTTTATACAATGAAACATGTTACATTGTGGAGAATGTCTGGACTCTGAAATACAATCAAACATTTTTAAAGTCTATTTTGGAAGTTGATTTGAATGTGTCCCATTTTTAGGTCGTTCAAATACAAGTTACATGAAATTACAGACTTTATGCCATTCGAAACCTCCGTCAGCCAAACACAAGCCTGTATTTCACTGTGATGAATCGATTAAATCCTGTCTTCTTCCACTTATCGTCTCATATTTGACTGTGTGTTGTTTAGTGGTATAAGCCTGTTATTCACCATGGGATCAGGTATAGGTTTATCACACCATAGGCTAAAGCCCTTGGGTGATAAATTACATATCCCCTCTCCCATGCCAATCAAGTATATCATGATGTATGGTAAACTACTATGCAATTTTATTATACCTACATCACGAAAGCAGAGCACTCATTGGCTGAGAGCAAATCATAAGTCATTACAATGGTTTATTATGTTGGCTGCAATAGTTCACAAAAAAAGAAAACTATGAAAAAGGGAGGTGATTATAGCTAAAACTAATGCCTGCATGTAATAGTTTCACATACACACCGTCGCAAGAAATAGATTTGACTATACTGTTCTCGAGATTAGTCAGTATCTATATTATGTGTATTGTCACATTCCTGGAGTCAAAATATACAGTGCTGCCTGTAAATAAGTGAAACGCATGATATTGTGCCTTTCCTCACATATCGGCCTTTATGACCCAGTATTTTTCCTCTCATCGGATGAGAATTCATGCTTCCATAAGCATGCAGTTTGGTTGAGGATGTTTAGCATTGATGCAATGGTACTAGGCCTAATTTCACTTACTTTCCAGCGGCACTGTAGGCCTACCACTGACAGAAGAAATGAAAAATCAAGACAGAAAAAGTATACACACAAAATATGCAAATTAAGAAGAAATAACAAATGTCATGTGAAGTGTATTGATGATTAAAATATCTATGTTGCATTCTTGATGACCGATGGGACCGGTCCCATATTGGGTTACCACAGGATTGAGACAGGTAAAATGAATTCTGTAGAACAAAAAAAAAGAGTTAAGCAAACAGATTAAATTGTAATCAGTGCAGAGTGATATAACTGATATATGGTATTCTTATTCATTTGTATGGAAAGCAGATATACTGGTTGCTTTGTGCAAACTTTTTCAGAATGTTTTGAAATCCTTTGAAAAGTTTGTGCCTTTTCTAAAATTTTATTTGACCTTTACAATTCTGAATGATCATTTACTGTATCATATCACAAGATACAGTAACTGTAGTAACATCATGTTGATCAAGACTTTCTTTTGGTTTGATGTTTTATTGTGGAGGGAGTGGCTAAAGAGTCTTTTTCCTAAGCAAGAGTGAATAACACCCACACAGGCCGATCAGTCTGGTTAAAGAGTCAGTCATCCTTTATTTGCCGTAGAGAGAGAATATAGTTCACACCCGAGGGAATAAGTCTGATTGTGCAGAAAGATGACTTTTCCCAGACGTTTCAACCTAAATAGGCTTATCTTCTGTCTGCTGCTTTTGGCAGACTTCGAACAATGTAAGTAAAGTTTGGACACTATATGCATGATTTATAACACTGCAGTATGTAACTTATTGTAAGCTCTCTCCTGATTGGTCAAAACCTGGTCACATAACCAAAACCAAAATGCTTGTTGACTTTAAAAGAAAAGACTGTTGACTGGTCAACCGACCAAAAACGACTATGTCGAGTAAAGAGCACTTTTTGGGGGCAACAACATTGTTATGTTACGGGAAGTCACCTACTGTTGATGTTACAATTCTAAACCTAAACAATCTAGCATTAGCTGATAACTGCATCTACAACAGTTTTTTTAAATATGTACCAAATCGTTCATAATTTAAGAGTTAGGGGAGACCGGGGTAAGTTGTGCCACAGGGTAAGTTGTGCCGTCCACTGTTGGGGTGAAATGAAAAACTGGGTAAAGAAGGCAATGCCACCCATATATACCATATTGTTCAATATCACTAGGCATCAAGAAAAGAACTACCAAATATAATGGCATGAAAAGCTACACTGATGAATTCAATTTAAGTGCTGAAAAGCGAGCGACATTTGCCGAAATTTAAAGATATAGATTTAACACCATTTCAAATTAAATTGCCGGGAAATAATAAATTTTCAGTAGTGTTTATTTAAAAATCATCTGCCCTAATTTTTTAGCCTTTTTGCCCGAATCTTACTGTTTCCCAAACAACTGGGTGGCGATCGCCCCCCTGCCCCCCTGATACGCCTGTGAATATGAAAAATTTACAAAAAATTGGTATGAGATCTCATACTGCTCGGGCACCTTGATTGGCCGTGGTGTACAGTATGATGCATTGCCGGCATAATTATGATGTCATACTTCCACATTGCAAAAAAAAAAAAACTTTCTGTGTACATCGGTGTTGGAGTTGAGGCCAGGAGATCCGAGACCAAGACCGAGACTGAGGTACTGACCCTCCAAGACCGAGACTGAGACCGAGGCATGAGCATCCGAGACCAAGACCGAGACTGAGGCCAGCCGGACAAAAATTATGGTTCACTGCCAAACCATTTTAGCTTGGTATATTATCCGCATTTAGCCATCGCTTACGATGAGGCTATAACAGTACAATTAAAGATTCACTCAATGACTCAAGCAAAACACTTCAATGAAGACAATAAGGGGGCGACCATTACATTTTTAAAGAACAGGGCATGGAACTCATCTCACTGGGATTTTTTTTCCGGAAAGAGTGACAGATTAGATTTGTTTTGAGTGTCTGACAACCTCAATTATGTTTAATTATTTACTTCTAAATCAAACATTGCAGACTGAGATAGCCCACCCACCTAAATTCATTTCAAGACTGCTGGGAAAGAATTAATTCATCTTTTTCACCATGACTGGAAAAAAATTGTTTACTTAAAAAATAATTCTGAGGCAGCTGATCACTTTCATTACGACTTTACTATAACTGCTTTACAAAATTCACTTTCCAGATACATGTAGATAGATACTCTAAATCGCTGGGTTCCAATTTATTAGGCAGTGGCAAATTAGTGTTACATCAAAGTTATTTGGAATATTTGCATGGATGGATGAGAATCAGTCACAAATTTTGTCCCATTCCATTTTGTTGAGTTGTGTTTTACAGCTCTTGCAATTGATCTGAAGTGGACCTATGATGTCATAGGCGGATGCTCCATTGCCAAGCACTGGAGGATATGCAAAATTGGTGCTGTCAATGATGCCATAGGTCAAATTGGCCAATAGCATTCGTTGTGGACAGTTTCATCATAGCCTTGCAGTTACATCATTGCCAGAGCGGCCAATAATATTCCAACAACTCGGGTGCAAGGTTGGACTACTCCTGGGGAGGGGGCACTCAGCTCAAAAGCTGTCAATTGATCCTTATGTCTGCATAATAACTCCTGTGAACTGTGGTAACCAATAAAAGAGTATAGAATTAAAGTAGTTGTTGATAGTTTTTCGTTGAGGTTTATTCACGATTGACCATATGGCCAGACACCTTTTGAAGTTGTGTCACAGTTATTGCAATTCTATTGTATTTGACAACTCTTTCAAAACTCTCTTTTGTTTTTGACCAGAAGTAGTCCGGCAGAAATGTACAACAGTTGCAACCTGGAGAGAGTGCAAGCAACATGAGGACTTTCACTTGATTTGCAAACTCAAGGATTAGTTCCAGGACTTGGTTTTTTTAAGTAAACTGTTGAAGAGATGTGAAATGTCACTGACATTGATATTTAGCCATCCCCGCCCAGTAAAATGCTTTCTCAAATTTTGATTTATTTCAGAGACAGCGAGAAACTAGTAGGGGGGGAGGTGTTTCTTAAATGACAGATTATCTTGGCAAGGCCAAAAGTTTGATGCATTTTCAGTTTTGGGGCTATGGTTTTTAACTAAATTCTGGTTTCTGATTAACAAGTCCATTTCCGAAAAAATAACTTCCCACAAATCTGCATCGAGCTGACACACTTTATATATACACATTTTATTCTCCCAGAAGCCATAACATTCCCAGGGGCATATCTAGAAATGGCCTGAGGGGGGTGGCATAATATGGGGTGAATACGGGGCGCTCCACGGCTTTTCCAATCTTTCCCATGTTAATTTTCGGCCTGGGGGGGGCATGGCAGAATGCCCTCCCCCCTAAATATGCCACTGAACATTCCAAACACATTTTCATATATATATTTACATTGTACTAGATAATATGAGGGGGATTTGGAGTTTTGTTTTACGCGGCTCTAATAATTATTTATAATTATTAAGCTTGCAAAGTCCCGGAATGTCATTAAGAAAATCAACATAATTTAGCAAAAAAATGTCTTTATCTCACAAAAAAAATATTTAAAGAAAAGCTCCAAGCCCCCCCGCCAGATATTAAATGGTCTCTACCAGCACATCGATCGGTCATTTATAAATTTAGATAAATATGGTAACTGCAGTTCTCTAAGCCCACTTCTGGGCACTCACGAGGGTTGATTGATGAGATGGGAGAGCGGTGAGTCCACAACATGTTACACATTTACCCCATGTGAGGGATCTTTTACTTGCCCAGCACAGACACTGATACAAGGGACTGCCAACTTGATGAAGGTTCACTGAAAATTTGGGTTCCCCACCCCGGGTTCGAACCCATACAGACAAAGACCCTCAGCGGAGCAGGTTGGCACCTTAAGCACCCAGCCACCCAACCTATTATATATATCTATCTATCTATCTTTCTATCTGTCGATCTTTTCTTTTTTCAATAATGCTTAATATTAAACTCCGATCTTCTTTCAAATGTTACTTTATATTCTGGCTGGCTTTCACATAAATTAATAAAGTATACCTCAGTTGATCTTATTTTGATTACCTAACAAAGCTGTCAGAATTGGTGTGATACACCAAGTAACACTTACAAGACAATATAATTGTTTGGAGTTTTGCTCCATTGCACATCCAATCCAAACAATGTTATCAGACTTTAAAATGCATGTAAGTTGTCTTTTTAATTGGCCTTACTTCTTTCTCTTATTTCATAAATATGCACTTTGAAATAGTTGTAACTGCAAATAAATTTGTTATGCCTTTTTGAGCTCATAATTCTGCATTAATACCTAGGCCAAAAGGGGACTATTTCTCAAAGAGTAGGATTGCCTTTGACCACTTGCTTGTGAGTGAGGCATCTGAGTTAGAAGTGGTCAAATACAAAAGAACAGCATTGATGTGGGAGAGTGATCAGGCTGTTGTCAACACCTAAAGGTGTTAATCTGTGCTTTTGGCCATATGGCCAATCGTGAATAAACCTCACTGAAAGGAGAGGCCAACAAAACTGCAAACAGTAAACAAAATGCTTGACTTGACGGCTCCATATCAAATCCAATATAGATCAGAAGCATGTTGGTGAAAACTGTGATTAGTTTCCAGTTATCCTATTAACCATGCTTGGTTGAATTTCAGCCACTTTTGGTATCACCAAATAATAAACAATCCCCCCTCCCAATTAGCACCTGAGTTTTTGCAGTGGTATCATTGGCTCATCTGGCTATGACATAATTGTAAGGCTATGATGAAGTTGTCTACATGAAATGCTATTGGCCAGTTTGACCTATGACACCACAGCTTGCACCTATAGGCTGTATAGGTTCCAATGGAGTATCCGGCTTTGACATCATAGGTCCACACTATGAAAAAAATTGATTTCTTCAGAGCAATTGCGAGAGCTGTAAGTCAGACACTCTGGTGTGTGAAGTTAATGATCAGGTACTAACGCATCTTGCACAACATGTAAACAAAAATTTTAAAACCTCAAATCATTATTGTCGAAATTTATATTTTTAATTAGTGAAGGAAAATTCAAATTCAAAAATATGCAAATACTGTCGGTCTATTTATAATTTCATGTATATCACAAGAAATGGCACCGCTTATAACTTGGCACTCAGCCTAAAATAGGCCTAGATATAGACAGTCTTAAAAGACGAGCAGAAAATAATTCTATCAGATCCTCATAACATATAGGATTATAGGTTCCTTATATAACATAAACTGACAGATGATTGTACTTAGCTGACAGGAAAATTTCGTTGACTGTTCCAGCAAAATTGAACTTTAATAATTTTGCTGGCCTCGGACGTGCCTCAGACAAATATCCGAGGCCAGAGGGTCTGAGGCAAAGGCCAAGGCCAAGGATTGGTCATCCGAGACCGAGACCGAGGCCGAGGCCATCAAAAGTGGCTCCAACACTGGTGTACATGTACTAGAAGAAGAGTAAGACAATTCCTTTGTAAATAGTTTGGCCTTCTATCACCTATGCTCCCTACAATGGAATACCACCACATGAATTTGCTGTTGTGAAGTTGTTTGCTGAAGGTTTGCGTCATTGCCGCATATGTTTTATATTTGAACTCACATAATAAATTTGACTATCCTTTCCAAGGTCATGCTCACTCTGAGAAGACTGAACTTTCTCTTGGGCCTGGATTAAAACCAGGAGCATCACCACGAGAGGGAAAAAAGAGGGAACTATTTGCCTCCAAATACTACAACTTTAACTGGACCAATTGTGAAGGACAAACATGCGAAGGTCAATGTGGGATGTATAATGGGTCATCCAAAGTGTTTGAATTACTTCAGTGTTCGTGCGATAAGAATTGTCTGAAATATGGAGACTGTTGCTTTGATTTCGCAAATCATTGTCCACAATTGATACCACATGAAGTCCGGCTGGCACTGAATTCTCCAAATTTGTTTTATAACAAATCAACAAATATAAGCACAAAAGAACCATTTCTGGGCCCCCATCATGATGACTTCAATATCTGGAATTCCTCATTGGAAAATGAAACAAATCGTATCATAGCAGTTGCCCTGGCAGCTGAGGAAGTGTACAGCATAGACACGGGTAGGTGGGAGTGTTTGCATCTAGAAGCTGACATGTTTATCAAAGTGATTACAAAATGTGTTGCAGACAGTGCTCGGGATCTCGTCAAAAAGTGTGAGAATGGCGGCTCAAATTATTTTCTTCATATATTCAAGGGTAACACAGACATTTACAATAATTATTTCTGTGCTCTGTGTAATGGTGTCAATGATACTTTCTTAGTCCCCGTTGAAGTTGTTTACAGTTGTGAAAATTCAAGAAAGGTGGAATTGATTCAGATCTTGTACAAAAACGGCAGGACTGAATTTTTAAATGCTTTGCAAGACAGTTGCATGCATCATCATTTTCTCAGTAAAAAAATTCGGAGAGAATTAAGATTGTGCATAACATTTAAGAGAAAAGTAGCAATTTCCAAATCCCCAATACTAGCCGTTCGACATCGATACAAGTCTCTGATTCTTCATGGATTTTCTTTGTATAAAACTATCCTCCACTCACAGGATTGGCTAAATGGCAATCTGGCACATGACCGGCTGTTTTGTCCTGACCCATCTATAAACTTTAGAAACCTCAATATCCCAACTTCACCTCCTCCTTGGTCATTTAAAGTGAAGTTTGGAGTAAACGGAGAATCAGAAACTATTGTAGAGCGATCGTTACTAAGGAAACTCTGTGCTTCTAGTGATTCTTGCGAACCTTTCATATGCCCAGCACACAACCAGATAACATATGATTACAAGTGTTATATACTGCCTAACACCCATCATCAAACGCCATTCAAAGCCATTTTACACATTCGGTTTAAACTTTGGCGGCAACAAGATATGGCTGAGGCCCTGCATATCATAACGTTGAATTGTTTCAATTTTCCTAAACACCTAAGGAATTGTCAAGGCGAAGAAGATAATATGATACAGATGAAATGTTTTCAATATGTAATTCCACGATATAATGCTGCGAATATAAAAATGTCTTTCGCTCCATTTTTGTACAGTATAAAGAAAAATTCTTCCCTCTTCAAAAGCATAAACATTTGGACCACAATTAGTGGTCATCATAACATAGGCGACGCTTGTCATGGACAAGGCAAGGAATTGGTCCAGATTGAGGGTCCTGCATTAGAAAGTCAGTATTCAAGGGGATTTTTCATTGCTGATCCTCTCGGTTACCAATTCACACCACATTCAGGGCTGCTGAGGGTTGACATAAGCCCCCTTGACAAGAAGATGGAGATCTCATTCTTGACGTGCAAGTTCTTCATTCAAGCTTGCCGCGAAAAAGTTATGATAAAAAATGGTTCGTACACAGTAACAGATTCTGGCCTGATTCTGGGACATGAATTGTCAACATCACTAAATGGCAAAGAGGTATTTGCAGCCAAGGAATATGTTGTGACTGAGAATGGTGATGCACTTGTTTGTGCCCCACATGAAACTATCATCAAAAGGAGAAACCCGACAAATTCGGTCCAAAGATATGTGAGTTGGAAAGTAATTTATTACATAATCACATCCAACATTACGATCATTTTCTATCTCAGCCAATAGATAGATATACATGCTCCAAGAATTGTGTCTGGAAATGCAACATATTATATATCAACAGTTCCAAATGCATAATTACATGTATATTATGATAATCCTTTTCATCTCAGCAAATAAAGATACTTTGTAAAGGCATTACATTCGCATTTGTTGTCTTTGTATGATGATGTACTGCTAAGAAGAAGCTGATTCGCAGATAGTACTTTTGAAATTATTTTAACAACATCTTTAATGATGGAAGCAATAATATTCATTCTGGTTACAGCCGAAGAATTACAAGTGCTTTCATTCAGCTGTCTGTAGGCATCAATAATTTCACTGCAGGCCATCATTTTTCACTTTTAAATATTAACTTTCAATTTGTTTACGTTCTTGGATCCCCAGCTGACCATAATGATTATACAAAAAATGTTTGTATAATCATTATGGTCAGCTGGGGATGTTTGTCAAACATGCCTGATGCATTTATTGTATCAAAAAATATTTAAGAGAATATCCATATGAGGGAATTGATGTATACTCGTACATGTGCGGAAGCAAATTTTAGCTACAGCAACTTTAAATTTCTGGCCAACTCTTGTTAAGTATATATAGGAGACTTGGGAAAAGCAAAGGTTGACATTGGCAATGGATATTTATCTGGTTTGGCAAAGCTGTACTTTAGGGTCATAATCATTTTACCTAAGCTATAGTAGTCATAGAGGTAATTGATCCTACTTTGAGGTCTCCTGTCTGACTGAACACAGTCTGCTGTATATAAGCAGGTGAACAAGCGAGGCTGCAGACTGGCGAAATTCAAGTCGAATTGGGTATCGAATTGGCTTCTGGGTCACTGGGACTGCTGCCCCTAAGGTACGCGCTGCTGCCTATCAGGTCCTTGCTCAGCAGAACACAGTATGAATGAGCTAAGCTGCTTCAGAAACGCATGCAAGCAAGGACGTGAAATAAAACAACTAAAGAGAAATGTTGTAGCCTGCTCGCTCACATTCGCAGCAGAGGCAGACTACTGTAGCCTGGTCTCAAACTCTACTCTCTCCATCTAAATTGAAGTTTTTTTGACTGATTTGCTTAAAAAGAAATTTTTTTTAATTGTAAATTCTGTGCCTTTACTTCAAAAGTTCTACTGCTCTAGAAGCAGATTCTTTAAAAAACTCAACTTTGGTCTCACCTCTATTTCTCCATATCAGCTCCAGCCACAGCTGCCAAACTTTGCAAGTGTCCTAATACTGGCATTGCCTTCCTGTGTCAGGCATAAATGTCTTCCAAGAGTCCATTTTTTTCTTTAAATCCACTATCAAACTCTACTTCACCACCTCCTGCAAGAATAGCCTCCTTCATTGAACTATGACCTGGATAAAATAGGTCAAAATTGTTCCTCCCCAGAAAGTTTATGACAGGGGGCAGCACAGTCTCAGTCAGTCTGCTATACCAAATGAGTAGGGAAGTTTCTAGAATAGTTCACTCAGTGAAGTGGTAATTTCAATGATTAGTATGTCATTGACCTTAGCATATTTGTAGATACACAGATATCTTTTCTGGCCTCTACAATATAATCTATGCTCTCCACTTCATCTGTAAACCATATGTGCAAATCTGCTATTGATGGCTTCAAATTTTATTGAACATTTTACACATTCAGTAAAATCAACTTGCTGGCAGAATCCTGCAGTGCCCTGAATATAAACAAATTGCCTGCATGACATTATTGGAAATTTTCGAACGAAGGTCACAATTTCTCAAATGGAAGTAATGGCTTGATACGTTGCAATTTGGAAAATGCTTTCATACCAGATCAAACATCCTGGAAATTTACATTTTCTCGCCCTGTCTTTAATTTGGTCTTCAATACAATGCAATGCAAATATCATTACCTTAAATTCGCCTCAAATCCAAGAACAGTATTTCATTTTCTTTACCTTTTCAACTTATATATGATTATGAAATCTCGATTAACCCAACTGGCATTCTATAATTCATAATCATACTTTTCATATTATGTGTTGATTTGTACAGAAACCGGATATACTGGTAGCTTTGCGAAAACCTTTTAAGAATGTAGTGAAATCATTTTAAAAGTTTGTTCTTTTTCTGAAATTTCATTTGACCTTATGATTCTGAAGGATCATTTACTTTATCATATCATAAAATACAGTAACTGTAGTAGCATCAAGGGAAGGTAAATTATGTTAATTAAGACATTTTTTGTGGATGACGTTTCATTGTGAAGGGAGTGGCTAAAGAGTCTATGCATTGGCTAGAGGGATGAGCACCCACCCAGGACGCCAGTCATCATTCATTTGCCATAGAGGGAGAAACATAGTTCACAAATGGGGGAATAAGTCTGATTGTGCAGAATGATGACTTTTCCAAGGCATTTCAGCCTAAAAAGGCTGATTGTCTCTCTGCTGCTTTTTACAGAATTCAAGCAAGGTTAGTACAGTTTGGACACTGCTGGCATAAGACCCCTGAAATAGGGTAGGAGTAGGGAGTATTTTTGACTACACTAACAGTATGGAGAAATACGAACTTAGTACAGGACAATGTTGAGAGTTGTGATAACATACAGTACAATCCAAAATAAAGTATGACTACCTCAACAGGAAGGAAGAATCAGCAACTACCCCAGGATTTTTAAACCTCAGTTGCTTCTTTAGGCTTATTGCAATGCATCTGCAAAGTTCAGACCTCTTGGACAAGTATCTTGCCACTACCCGAAACGTTGGTTTGGGGTTACACCGGCGGTTTGGGGGTCAGCAGGGGGGCTCAAGGGGTTTTGGTGCTCCTCTGTCACTGCAGCATTTCTGAAAAGTTTCTGCAGCAAAATCTGTAATTCCGTAAGAGCTAACAGATTGGGAGGTTTTATATAGTTCTGCAGAATTCTATAAGAAGCTGCAGAACAGAATTACAGACTCAGACTCAGACAACATTTATTAGACTCAATAATTAGTTACAGAGCCAGGAGACCGCTTAAAGGTTTTTAAAAAACCGCTAGCAAGTGACCACCTTTTTATAGAAACGTATAATTCATTATATATATAAGTCCATCAAATTACAGGGGAGAGAAAGAAAAAAAAACAATGCTAAGAAGAAAAAATAAAGAACCCAAAATTACCATTGGCTATAGAAATATGTTGACTGGCAAAGTCGTAGTGTGACCAGAGGAGGAGGTGCATGTGATGCAGCATGAAACAAAGTATCATTTTAAAATACTACAAATAACAATGAGTGAATGTTAATTATATAATCATGTGATAACTTATAACATATATATAAGCAGAAATAAACAAATTGGTCATAATAATCAACAACAACAAAACTGAAATAAAAAAAAATTAAAATAAAAAATAATTAATTTCGATGACATATATAACAGTTAGTGATGCTACAATCTGTACTATAATTTTTAATTCAAAAATTGTTCACATATATTTTAAACCCTATAAAACTATGAGTGAATATTTTATCCCTAATTGTTCTGTTCATAGCATTGAAAATTCTTGGTACAGATTTTGCTGCGGAAACTTTTCAGAAATGCTTTAGTGACAGAGGACCACCAATTCTGAAGTTCTGCAGGTAGCTACATTAATCTGCAGGACCTCCGAAGTCAAAGTATTCCACAGACAGATAAAGAATTCATGGATAGTCCTAGCCAAAAATTACATGTAGACCTTTTTTTCACATCTTTGCTCAGTTTTCATTTTGCATTTAAATGAACTGTGAGGTCATTGCTGAGCATGCAGTTTTCATTTGTTTGGCATGAACGGTGATGTAAAACTCTAAACTGAGTGTCACAGGTTGAGGGCTAGACCAATCAAATTCACATGATGATGTTGAGAAAACAAATTTTTTGAAAAACACGCAGCTATGAAAACGATAATAAGATTAAGCAATTCCATATTGTAAATAGTTGTCTTTCTATCACCTGTACTCCCTGTGATGATGGAATACCAAATGAATTTGCTGTTGTGAAGTTGAGAGAAGTTGATTGCTGAAGGTTCGCTTCATTGCAGCCTATGTTTTATATTTGAACTCTTATAGCAATTTTGACTATCTTTTCAGGTCATGCTCAGTTTGGGAAGATTCGATTTTTTCTTGGACCTGCACTCGAACCACCAGAAGGAGAGAGAAAAGAGAAGGAACTATTCGCCTCGGAATACTACAACTTTAACTGGACTAACTGTGAAGGACAAACATGCGAAGGTCAATGTGGGATGTATAATTGGTCATCTGAAGTGTCTGAATTAGTTCAGTGTTCTTGCGATGAGAAGTGTTTAAAATATGGCGACTGTTGTTTTGATTTTGCATATCATTGTCCAGAATTGATACCACATGAGGTCCAGCTGACACTGAATAATAATAAATCAGTGTATATAAACACAGCAGAACCATTTCTAGGCTTCCATCATGACGACTTCAATATCTGGAATTCCAAATTGGAAAATGAAACAAATCTTATAATAGCAGTTGCCCAGGCAGCTGAGGAAGTGTACAAATTAGACACAGCGAAGCAGCAGTGTGTGCATCTAGCAGCTGACATGTATATCACAGTAATTACAAAATGTGATGCAGATAGCACTCAGGATCTTATTGAAAATTGTCAAAATGGTGGCTCTCATTACTTACTTCATAGATTCAAAGGTGAAACAAAAATTTACAGAAATGTTTTTTGTGCTCTCTGTAATGATGTCAATACTAATTTCTCAGTCCCCATAGAAGTTAGTTACAGTTGTAAAAAATCGAAAAAGGCTGAATTGATTCAGATTTTGTACAAAAAAGGCAGGACTGAATTTATTAATGCTTTGCGTGACAGTTGCGGTCATTTTTATTTTCTTAATGCAGAAATTAGGAGAGAAATAAGATTGTGCATACCATTTACCAGAAAAATATCAGCAATCACCAAATCCCCAGAATTGGCCATTCAGCATCGATACAAGTCTCTGGTTATTCATAAGCGTGTCTTGTATAAAACTACCCTCCATCCTGAGAATTGGCAAACTAGTAATCTGCCAAATGACCAGCTGATTTGCCCTGACACATCTTTCCTTTCTAAAAACATCAAAATCCCTACTTCCCCTGCTCCTTGGTCATTTAAAGTGAAGTTTGCACTCAATGGAGAACCAGAAACTATTACAGAGCGATCATTACTAAGGAAACTGTGTACTTCAAGTGAATCTTGCAACCCTTTCATATGCCCAGCACACAACCACATAACTTATGATTACAAGTGTTATATCCTGCCTGACACACTTCATCCAACTCCATTCAAAGCCTTTTTCCATATTCGATTTAAAATGTGGCGGCGACAAGATATGGCTGATGCCTTGCGCATCATAAAATTGCAATGTTTCAATTTTCCTAAATACCTGAGGAATTGTCAAGGCTCTCCTATCAAAAAGAGCGAAGTGGATACCGAACTGAAGAAATGTTTTCAATATACAATCCCACCATCTAATGTGGCACATACTAGAATGTCTTTTGCTCCATTTTTGTACAGTATAAAGGAAAATTCTTCCCTCTTCAAAAGTATAAACATTTGGACCACAATTAGGGGTCATCATAACATAGGTGACGCTTGTCACGAACAAGGCAAGGAATTGGTCCAGATTGACAATCCTGTATTAGAAAGTCAGTATTCAAGGGGATTTTTCATTGCTGATCCTCTCGGTTACCAATTCACACCACATTCAGGGCTGCTGAGGGTTGACATAAGCCCCCCTGACAAGAAGATGGAGATCTCATTCTGGTCGTGCAAGTTCTTTATTCAAGCTTGCCGCAAAAAAGTTATGATAAAAAAAGGTTCATACACAGTAACAGATTCTGGCCTGATTTTGGGACATGAATGGTCAACATCACTAAATGGCAAAGAGGTATTTGCAGCCAAGGAATATGTTGTGACTGAAAATGGTGATGCACTTGTTTGTGCCCCGCATGAAACTATTATCAAAAGGAGAAACCCAACAAATTCGGTCAAAAGAATTGTGAGTTGGAAAGTAATTTATTACATAATCACATCCAACATTATGATCATTTTCTATCTCAGCCAATAGATAGATATACATGGTCCAAGAATTGTGACTGGAAATGCAACATATTATATATCCACAGTTCCAAATGCATAATTACATGTATATTATGATAATCCTTTTCATCTCAGCAAATAAAGATACTTTGTAAAGGCATTACTTTCGCATTTGTTGTCTTTGTATGATGATGCACTGCCAAGGAGAAGCTGATTCGCAGATAGTACTTTTCAAATTATTTGAACAACATCTTTAATGATGAAAGCCGTAATATTCATTCTGGTTACAGCCAAAGAATTACAAGTGCTTTCATTCAGCTGTCTGTAGGCATCAATAATTTCACTGCAGGCCATTATTTTTCACATTTAAATATTAACTTTCAATTTGTTTACGTTCTTGGATCCCCAGCTGACCGTATAATCATTATGGTCAGCTGGGGATGTTTGTCAAACATGCCTGATACATTTATTGTATCAAAAAATATTTAAGAGAATATCCATATTAGGGAATTGATGTATACACGTGCAGAAGCAAATTTTAGCTACAACAACTTTTAAATTTTGGCCAACTCTTGTTAAGTATATATAGGAAACTTGGGAAAAGCAGAGGTTGACATTGGCCATGGACATTTATCTGGTTTGGCAAAGCTGTACTTTAGGGTCATAATCATTTTAACCTAAGTTATATTAGTCATAGTGGTAATTGATCCCACTTTGAGGTCTCCTGTCTGACTGAACACAGTCTGCTGTATATAAGCAGGCGAACGAGCAAGGCTGCAGACTGACGAAATTCTTGTCGAAATGGGCATCGAATTGGCTTCTGGGTCACTGGGACGACTGCCCCTAAGGTCCACGCTGCTGCCTATCAGGTCTGTGCTTAGCAGAACAAAGCAGGAATGAGCTAGGCTGCTTCAGAAATTCATGCAAGCAAGGACGTGAAATAAAACAGCTCAAGAGAAATGTTGTAGCCTGCTCGCTCGCACTCGCAGCAGAGGCAGGCTACTGTAGCCTAGTCTCCTGCAACTGCAGATTGCTGTCTGACTCCAGCCTCACTTGGCAGTCAAACTCTACTCTCTCCATCTAAATTGGGAGATCTGACATTATCATCTTATCCTGAGAGTCCCTTTGATGATGACAATTCGGTTATTAAGTGGCTGCGTTAATTTGAAGTTTTTGACTGATTTGCTTAAAAAATACTTTTTAAAAATTGTAAATGCTGTGCTTTCAAAAGCTCTACTGCTCTAGAAGCAGATTCTTTAAAAAAATTCAACTTTGGTCTCACCTCTATTTCTCCATATCAGCTCCAGCCACAGCCACCAAACTTTGCAAGTGTCCTAATACTGGCATTGCCTTCCTGTGTCAGGCATAAATGTCTTCCAGGAGTCCATTGTTTTCTTTAAATCCACTATCAAACTCTACTTCACCACCTCCTGCAAGAATAGCCTCCTTCATTGAACTATGACCTGGATAAAATAGGACAAACATTTTCCTCCCCAGAAAGTTTATGACAGGGGCCAGCACAGTCTCAGTCAGTCTGCTATACCAAATGAGTAGGGAAGTTTCTAGAATAGTTCACTCAGTGAAGTGGTAATTTCAATGATTAGTATGTCATTGACCTTAGCATATTTGTAGATACACAGTTATCTTTTCTGGCCTCTAAAATATAATCTATGCTCTCCACTTCATCTGTAAACCATATCTGCAAATCTGCTATTGATGGCTTCAAATTTTATTGAACATTTCACACATTCAGTAAAATCAACTTGCTGGCAGAATCCTGCAGTGCCCTGAATATAAACAAATTGCCTGCATGATTTTATTGGAAATTTTCGAACGAAGGTCACAATTTCTCAAATGGAAGTAATGGCTTGATGCGTTGCAATTTGAAAAATGCTTTCATACCAGATCAAACATCCTGGAAATTTACATTTTCTCGCCCTGTCTCTAATTTGGTCTTCAATACAATGCAATGCAAATATCATTACCTTACAGTCCTTGTCATACTTACTTGGAATCTCAAGTTTTTTTTCTATGTTGTTGAACTGTGATGTCAAAGATGACTCTATTCTAGCATTGCAATATATGTAAAGTAACTACAAGCTGTGATGTCATTTCAAACTGGGTCAGATTCCCCAGCTTCTACCCAATGTTGATCCTCCTGAACTGAGCGTCACAGTTTCAACACAGTGTCAGAGTAAGAGTTTTATCAGGGATAGCCCCTACAACTACGTCATCACAGCTTGATAGCCAATGGGCTGACCGTGAACTACGTCATCACACTTCAATCATTGATATATTGAAGGAAGCATTACATTTTTGATCCCAATGGTTTATCACAGCAATCACCAGTCTAATCCTACCAAATGTGAGCGTTCACAGTAGACAACTGTTAAAATCCCCACAGAGTTGTTCGATAAATCTACAAACTTGCTGACTTACAACTTTAAACTTTGATGGAAGTTGGTATAAATAGAAGGCTTTGACAATTTGTTTGTAAACACATGGCTTATGTTATGTATATTTGTTCTGGCAGCCCATTGGCTGAGAGGCTGTGATGTCAAACTTGCATGGGTTTTTCCCAGACCCAATTTTAACTCTGACACTGAGCTGAAACTGTGATGCTCAGTTTGGTGGATTCGCATTGGTTAGAAGCTGGGGAATCTGACCCAGTTTGAAATGACAACACAGCTTGTAGTTAATTTACATATATTGCAATGCTAGAATAGAGTCATCTCTGACATCACAGTTCAACAGCATAGAAAAAAAACTTGAGATTCTGTGTAAGTATGACAAGGACTATAAATTCGCCTCAACTCCAAGAACAGTATTTCATTTTCTTTACCTTTTCAACTTATATATGATTATGAAATATCGATTAACCCAACGGGCATTCTATAATTCATAATCATACTTTTCATATTATGTGTTGATTTGTACAGAAACCAGATATACTGGCAGCTTTGCGAAAACCTTTTAAGAATGTAGTGAGATCATTTTAAAAGTTTCTTCTTTTTCTGAAATTTCATTTGACCTTATGATTCTGAAGGATCATTTACTTTATCATGTCATAAAATACGGTAACTGTAGTAACATCAAGGGAAGATAAATCATGTTAATTAAGACATTTTTTGTGGATGACGTTTCATTGTGAAGGGAGTGGCTAAAGAGTCGTATGCATTGGCTAGAGGGATGAGCACCCACCCAGGACGCCAGTCATCATTCATTTGCCATAGAGGGAGAAACATAGTTCACAAATGGGGGAATAAGTCTGATTGTGCAGAATGATGACTTTTCCAAGGCATTTCAGCCTAAATAGGCTGATTTTCCCTCTGCTGCTTTTTACAGAATTCAAACAAGGTTAGTACAGTTTGGACACTGCTGGCATACGACCCATGAAATAGGGGAGGAGTAGGGAGTATTTTTGACTACACTAAAACTATGGAGTAATACGAACTTAGTACAGGACAATGTTGAGAGTTATGTAAACATACAGTACAATCCAAAATAAAGTATGACTACATCAACAGGAAGGAAGAATCAGCAACTACCCCAGGATTTTTAAACCTCAGTTGCTTCTTTAGGCTTATTGCAATGCATCTGCAAAGTTCAGACCTCTTGGACAAGTATCTTGCCACTACCCGAAACGTTGGTTTGGGGGTTACACTGGCGGTTTGGGGGTCAGCAGGGGGGCTCAAGGGGTTTTGGTGCTCCTCTGTCACTGCTGCATTTCTGAAAAGTTTCTGCAGCAAAATCTGTAATTCTGTAAGAGCTAACATATTTGGAGGTTTTATATAGTTCTGCAGAATTCTATAAGAAGCTGCAGAACAGAATTACAGATTTTGCTGCGGAAACTTTTCAGAAATGCTTTTGTGACAGAGGAAGTTCTGCAGGCAGCTACATTAATCTGCAGGACCTCCACACTGTAAGAAATGACCGTGTTTTTCTAGCTTAAAGAACCGTAAATTATTGTTATTTTATCAGTATTTTTTAAAAACAGACTTTGTCTGTGAATTTACAGTTCTTTGTCAGTTACAAAATGGCTCCAAGATAAATATACTGCAACATGTCATTTAACATTCAGTTCACGTTAATGAACAATTACTTCAACCGTTAATTTACTGGCAACTTGTAATATGCAGACAAAACATTTGAATTGGCCAAACAATCAATACACCTGGTCAGATTAGGAACTATAAACAAGAGATTGCATGGACTTCAACCACAGAGCATGTGGTGCCATCTATAACATATGCTTTACACAGCTGTTAATCAAACTTAATTTATAACTTATCTGAAGGTAAGGGAACATCCTCATTCATATGATCTTAAAGATTCTGTCATTATGCAAAAGTTGTTATATTTATATATGACATTGACATTTGTGTGAGTCTTATGATGTGATCTAAAGAATGACACTATTAAAACCAAAATAACCGAGGCGCAGTCTGCATCAATACAACATACTTCGATAAACTTTACACCTGGTTCTCTTGGAAAATGTCCATCAATTTTATGGTTTGTGAGCAAACGTGTGCAAATTAATTGCTGGGTATAATTGATGGACTTACTTCCCTGCTGTCAAGCAAGAGATGAGCAAGGCCGAGCCTGGAGTCAGTGGCTCTCTCACTCTCTCAGCTGATTCCAGCTTCGGTACATCCCTACAGCCATGCGACAGTTAAATCACATGCTTAGTCTGTTGTTTCACACTTGTGCAATAAGTAAGAATAACACATAATATCCGTATTTTTACAGTAAATTATACAGCTCCTTGCATTCTTTACATTCTATGATTGACAGTTGATATAACTGTAAAATATACTTTAAATAAAATGTTTTATATGTACATTATACCGTAATATCACTTTGTTGAATCTGCAAAATTACAGTTCAATGTACCAATCTGCATTTTACGTTTAATTGTCCTGTTCAGGTGTATGAGTACTTATACAGTTCTTAGACCTGGAACAAAGTTGCCAGTTAATTTAACAGTAAAATTTAACGGGAATTTTTGCAGTGCAGAGTCAAAGTATTCCACAGTCAGATAAAGTATTCATGGATAGGCCTAGCCCAAAAATACAAGTAGACCTTTTTTTCACATCTTTGCTCAGTTTTCATTTTGCATTTAAATGAACTGTGAGGTCATTGCTGAGCATGCAGTTTTCATTTGTTTGGCATGAACGGTGATGTAAAACTCTAAACTGAGTGTCACAGGTTGAGGGCTAGACCAATCAAATTCACATGATGATGTCACAGTTCAACTGAGAAAACAAATTTTTTGAAAAACACGCAGCTATGAAAACGATAATAAGATTAAACAATTCCATATTGTAAACTGTTGTCTTTCTATCACCTGTACCCCCTATGTATGATGGAATACCAAAATAAATTTACTGTTGTGAAGTTGACAGAAGTTGATTGCTGAAGGTTCGCTTCATTGCAGCCTATGTTTTATATTTGAACTCTTATAGCAACTTTGACTATCTTTTCAGGTCATGCTCAGTTTGGGAAGATTCGATTTTTTCTTGGACCTGCACTCGAACCACCAGAAGGAGAGAGAAAAGAGAAGGAACTATTCGCCTCGGAATACTACAACTTTAACTGGACTAACTGTGAAGGACAAACATGCGAAGGTCAATGTGGGATGTATAATTGGTCATCTGAAGTGTCTGAATTAGTTCAGTGTTCTTGCGATGAGAAGTGTCTAAAATATGGCGACTGTTGTTTTGATTTTGCATATCATTGTCCAGAATTGATACCACATGAGGTCCAGCTGACACTGAATAATAATAAATCAGTGTATATAAACACAGCAGAACCATTTCTAGGCTTCCATCATGACGACTTCAATATCTGGAATTCCAAATTGGAAAATGAAACAAATCTTATAATAGCAGTTGCCCAGGCAGCTGAGGAAGTGTACAAATTAGACACAGCGAAGCAGAAGTGTGTGCACCTAGCAGCTGACATGTATATCACAGTAATTACAAAATGTGATGCAGATAGCACTCAGGATCTTATTGAAAATTGTCAAAATGGTGGCTCTCATTACTTACTTCATAGATTCAAAGGTGAAACAAAAATTTACAGAAATGTTTTTTGTGCTCTCTGTAATGATGTCAATACTAATTTCTCAGTCCCCATAGAAGTTAGTTACAGTTGTAAAAAATCGAAAAAGGCTGAATTGATTCAGATTTTGTACAAAAAAGGCAGGACTGAATTTATTAATGCTTTGCGTGACAGTTGCGGTCATTTTTATTTTCTTAATGCAGAAATTAGGAGAGAAATAAGATTGTGCATACCATTTACCAGAAAAATATCAGCAATCACCAAATCCCCAGAATTGGCCATTCAGCATCGATACAAGTCTCTGGTTATTCATAAGCGTGTCTTGTATAAAACTACCCTCCATCCTGAGGATTGGCAGACTAGCAATCTGGCAAATGACCAGCTGATTTGCCCTGACACATCTTTGCTTTCTAAACACATCAAAATCCCTACTTCCCCTGCTCCTTGGTCATTTAAAGTGAAGTTTGCACTCAATGGAGAACCAGAAACTATTACAGAGAGATCATTACTAAGGAAACTGTGTACTTCAAGTGAATCTTGCAACCCTTTCATATGCCCAGCACACAACCACATAACTTATGATTACAAGTGTTACATCCTGCGTGACACACTTCAACCAACACCATTCAAAGCCTTTTTCCATATTCGATTTAAAATGTGGCGGCGACAAGATATGGCTGATGCCTTGCGCATCATAAAATTGCAATGTTTCAATTTTCCCAAATACCTGAGGAATTGTCAAGGCTCTCCTATCAAAAAGAGTGAAGTGGATACCAAACTGAAGAAATGTTTTCAATATACAATCCCACCATCTAATGTGGCACATACTAGAATGTCTTTTGCTCCGTTTTTGTACAGTATAAAGGAAAATTCTTCCCTCTTCAAAAGTATAAACATTTGGACCACAATTAGGGGTCATCATAACATAGGCGACGCTTGTCATGGACAAGGCAAGGAATTGGTCCAGATTGAGGGTCCTGCATTAGAAAGTCAGTATTCAAGGGGATTTTTCATTGCTGATCCTCTCGGTTACCAATTCACACCACATTCAGGGTTGCTGAGGGTTGACATAAGCCCCCCTGACAAGAAGATGGAGATCTCATTTTTGACGTGCAAGTTCTTCATTCAAGTTTGCCGCGAAAAAGTTATGATAAAAAATGGTTCATACACAGTAACAGATTCTGGCCTGATTTTGGGACATGAATTGTCAACATCACTAAATGGCAAAGAGGTATTTGCAGCCAAGGAATATGTTGTGACTGAAAATGGTGATGCACTTGTTTGTGCCCCTCATGAAACTATTATCAAAAGGAGAAACCCAACAAATTCAGTCAAAAGAATTGTGAGTTGGAAAGTAATTTATTACATAATCACATCCAACATTATGATCATTATCTATTGATCTCAGCCAATAAATAGATATACATGGTCCAAGAATTGTGACTGGAAATGCAACATATTATATATCAACAGTTCCAAATGCATAATTACATGTATATTATGATAATCCTTTTCATCTCAGCAAATAAAGATACTTTGTAAAGGCATTACTTTCGCATTTGTTGTCTTTGTATGATGATGCACTGCTAAGGAGAAGCTGATTCGCAGATAGTACTTTTCAAATTATTTGAACAACATCTTTAATGATGAAAGCAGTAATATTCATTCTGGTTACAGCCAAAGAATTACAAGTGCTTTCATTCAGCTGTCTGTAGGCATCAATAATTTCACTGCAGGCCATCATTTTTCACATTTAAATATTAACTTTCAATTTGTTTAAGTTCTTGGATCCCCAGCTGACCGTATAATCATTATGGTCAGCTGGGGATGTTTGTCAAACATGCCTGATACATTTATTGTATCAAAAAATATTTAAGAGAATATCCATATTAGGGAATTGATGTATACACGTGCAGAAGCAAATTTTAGCTACAACAACTTTTAAATTTTGGCCAACTCTTGTTAAGGAAACTTGGGAAAAGCAGAGGTTGACATTGGCCATGGACATTTATCTGGTTTGGCAAAGCTGTACTTTAGGGTCATAATCATTTTAACCTACGTTATATTAGTCATAGTGGTAATTGATCCCACTTTGAGGTCTCCTGTCTGACTGAACAGTCTGCTATATATAAGCAGGCTAACAAGCGAGGCTGCAGACTGACGAAATTCAAGTCGAATTGGGTATCGAATTGGCTTCTTGGTCACTGGGACTGCTGCCCCTAAGGTCCGCGCTGCTGCCTATCAGGTCCGTGCTCAGCAGAACACAGCAGGAATGAGCTAGGCTGCTTCAGAAATTCATGCAAGCAAGGACGTGAAATAAAACAGCTCAAGAGAAATGTTGTAGCCTGCTCGCTCGCACTCGCAGCAGAGGCAGGCTACTGTAGCCTAGTCTCCTGCAACTGCAGATTGCTGTCTGACTCCAGCCTCACTTGGCAGTCAAACTCTACTCTCTCCATCTAAATTGGGAGATATGTGACATCATCATCTTATCCTGAGAGTTCCTTTGATGATGACAATTCGGTTATTAAGTGGCTGCGTTAATTTGAAGTTTTTGACTGATTTGCTTAAAAAATACTTTTTAAAAATCGTAAATGCTGTGCCTTCAAAAGCTCTACTGCTCTAGAAGCAGATTCTTCATAAAAACCCAACTTTGGTCTCACCTCTATTTCTCCATATCAGCCACAGCCGCCAAACTTTGCAAGTGTCCTAATACTGGCATTGCCTTCCTGTGTCAGGCATAAATGTCTTCCAAGAGTCCATTGTTTTCTTTAAATCCACTATCAAACTCTACTTCACCACCACCTCCTGCAAGAATAGCCTCCTAGGGAAGTTTCTAGAATATTTCACTCAGTGAAGCGGTAATTTCAATGATTAGTATGTCATTGACCTTAGCATATTTGTAGATACACAGTTATCTTTTCTGGCCTCTACAATATAATCTATGCTCTCCACTTCATCTGTAAACCATATCTGCAAATCTGCTATTGATGGCTTCAAATTTTATTGAACATTTTACACATTCAGTAAAATCAACTTGCTGGCAGAATCCTGCAGTGCCCTGAATATAAACAAATTGCCTGCATGACATTATTGGAAATTTTCGAACGAAGGTCACAATTTCTCAAATGGAAGTAATGGCTTGATACGTTGCAATTTGGAAAATGCTTTCATACCAGATCAAACATCCTGGAAATTCACATTTTCTCGCCCTGTCTTTAATTTGGGCTTCAATACCATGCAATGCAAATATCACTACCTTAAATTCGCCTCAAATCCAAGAACAGTATTTCATTTCCTTTACCTTTTCAACCTATATATGATTATGAAATCTCGATTAACCCAACGGGCATTCTATCATTCATAATCATACTTTTCATATTATGTGTTGATTTGTACAGAAACCAGATATACTGGCAGCTTTGCGAAAACCTTTTAAGAATGTAGTGAAATCATTTTAAAAGTTTGTTCTTTTTCTGAAATTTCATTTGACCTTATGATTCTGAAGGATCATTTACTTTATCATGTCATAAAATACAGTAACTGTAGTAACATCAAGGGAAGGTAAATCATGTTAATTAAGACATTTTTTGTGGATGACGTTTCATTGTGAAGGGAGTGGCTAAAGAGTCTATGCATTGGCTAGAGGGATGAGCACCCACCCAGGACGCCAGTCATCATTCATTTGCCATAGAGGGAGAAACATAGTTCACAAATGGGGGAATAATTCTGGTTGTGCAGAATGATGACTTTTCCAAGGCGTTTCAGCCTAAATAGGCTGATTTTCTGTTTGCTGCTTTTTACAGAATTCAAACAAGGTTAGTACAGTTTGGACACTGCTGGCATAAGACCCATGAAATAGGGGAGGAGTAGGGAGTATTTTTGACTACACTAACAGTATGGAGTAATACGAACTTAGTACAGGACAATGTTGAGAGTTGTGATAACATACAGTACAATCCAAAATAAAGTATGACTACCTCAACAGGAAGGAAGAATCAGCAACTACCCCAGGATTTTTAAACCTCTGTTGCTTCTTTAGGCTTATTGCAATGCTTCTGCAAAGTTCAGACCTCTTGGACAAGTATCTTGCCACTACCCGAAACGTTGGTTTGGGAGTTACACTGGCCGTTTGGGGGTCAGCAGGGGGGCTCAAGGAGTTTTGGTGCTCCTCTGTCACTGCAGCATTTCTGAAAAGTTTCTGCAGCAAAATCTGTAATTCCGTAAGAGCTAACAGATTGGGAGGTTTTATATAGTTCTGCAGAATTCTATAAGAAGCTGCAGAACAGAATTACAGATTTTGCTGCGGAAACTTTTCAGAAATGCTTTAGTGACAGAGGACCACCAATTCTGAAGTTCTGCAGGTAGCTACATAATTCTGCAGGACCTCCGGAGTCAAAGTATTCCACAGACGGATAAAGAATTCATGGATAGGCCTAGCCCAAAATAACATGTAGACCTTTTTTTCACATCTTTGCTCAGTTTTCATTTTGCATTTAAATGAACTGTGAGGTCATTGCTGAGCATGCAGTTTTCATTTGTTTGGCATGAACGGTGATGTAAAACTCTAAACTGAGTGTCACAGGTTGAGGGCTAGACCAATCAAATTCACATGATGATGTCACAGTTCAATTGAGAAAATACATTTTTTGAAAAACACACAGCTATGAAAACGATAATAAGATTAAACAATTCCATATTGTAAATAGTTATCTTTCTATCACCTGTACTCCCAGTGATGATGGAATACCAAAATAAATTTGATGTTGTGAAGTTGATTGCTGAAGGTTCGCTTCATTGCAGCCTATGTTTTATATTTGAACTCTTATAGCAACTTTGACTATCTTTTCAGGTCATGCTCAGTTTGGGAAGATTCGATTTTTTCTTGGGCCTGCACTGGAACCACCAGAAGGAGAGAGAAAAGGAACTATTCGCCTCAGAATACTACAACTTTAACTGGACTAATTGCGAAGGACAAACATGCGAAGGTCAATGTGGGATGCATAATGGGTCATCTGAAATGTCTGAATTAGTTCAGTGTTCTTGCGATGAGAAATGTCTAAAATACGGCGACTGTTGATTTAATTTTGCATATCATTGTCCAGAATTTATACCACATGAGGTCCAGCTGACACTGAATAATAATAAATCAATGTATACAAACACAACAGAACCATTTGTAGCCTTCCATCATGACGACTTCAATATCTGGAATTCCAAATTGGAAAATGAAACAAATCTTATAATAGCAGTTGCCCAGGCAGCTGAGGAAGTGTACAAAATAGACACAGCGAAGCAGCAGTGTGTGCATCTAGCAGCTGACATGTATATCACAGTAATTACAAAATGTGATGCAGATAGCACTCAGGATCTTATTGAAAATTGTCAAAATGGTGGCTCTCATTACTTACTTCAGAGATTCAAAGGTGAAACGAAAATTTACAGAAATGTTTTTTGTGCTCTCTGTAATGATGTCAATACTAATTTCTCAGTCCCCATAGAAGTTAGTTACAGTTGTAAAAAATCGAAAAAGGCTGAATTGATTCAGATTTTGTACAAAAAAGGCAGGACTGAATTTATTAATGCTTTGCGTGACAGTTGCGGTCATTTTTATTTTCTTAATGCAGAAATTAGGAGAGAAATAAGATTGTGCATACCATTTACCAGAAAAATATCAGCAATCGCCAAATCCCCAGAATTGGCCATTCAACATCGGTACAAGTCTCTGGTTATTCATAAGCGTGTCTTGTATAAAACTACCCTCCATCCTGAGAATTGGCAAACTAGTAATCTACCAAATGACCAGCTGATTTGCCCTGACACATCTTTCCTTTCTAAAAACATCAAAATCCCTACTTCCCCTGCTCCTTGGTCATTTAAAGTGAAGTTTGCACTCAATGGAGAACCAGAAACTATTACAGAGCGATCATTACTTAGGAAACTCTGTACTTCAAGTGAATCTTGCAACCCTTTCATATGCCAAGCACACAACCATGTAACTTATGATTACAAGTGTTACGTCCTGCCTGACACACTTCATCCAATGCCATTCAAAGCCTTTTTTCATATTCGATTTAAAATGTGGCGGCGACAAGATATGGCTGATGCCTTGCGCATCATAAAATTGCAATGTTTCAATTTTCCTAAATACCTGAGGAATTGTCAAGGCTCTCCTATCAAAAAGAGCGAAGTGGATACCGAACTGAAGAAATGTTTTCAATATACAATCCCACCATCTAATGTGGCACATACTAGAATGTCTTTTGCTCCATTTTTGTACAGTATAAAGGAAAATTCTTCCCTTTTCAAAAGTATAAACATTTGGACCACAATTAGGGGTCATCATAACATAGGTGACTCTTGTCACGGACAAGGCAAGGAATTGGTCCAGATTGACAATCCTGTATTAGAAAGTCAATATTCAAAGGGATTTTTCATTGCTGATCCTCTTGGCTACCAATTCACACCACATTCAGGGCTGCTGAGGGTTGACATAAGCCCCCCTGACAAGAAGATGGAGATCTCATTCTGGTCGTGCAAGTTCTTTATTCAAGCTTGCCGCAAAAAAGTTATGATAAAAAAAGGTTCATACACAGTAACAGATTCTGGCCTGATTTTGGGACATGAATGGTCAACATCACTAAATGGCAAAGAGGTATTTGCAGCCAAGGAATACGTTGTGACTGAAAGTGGTGATGCACTTGTTTGTGCCCCACATGAAACTATTATCAAAAGGAGAAACCCAACAAATTCAGTTCAAAGGATTGTGACTTGGAAAGTAATTTATTACATAATCATATCCAAGATTATGGTCATTTTCTATTGACCTCAGCCAATAAATAGATATACATGGTCCAAGAATTGTGACTGGAAATGCAAAATATTATATATCCACGTTTCCGAAGGCGTGCTTATATGTATAATCCTTTTCATCTCAGCAAATAAAGATACTTTCGTAAAGGCATTACATTTGCATTGTTGTCTCTGCATCATGGTCCACTACTCAGGAGTAGCGGATTGGCAGATTGTAGTTTTCTAATTATTTGAACAACATCTCCAAAGGCAGAAACAGTAATTTTCCTTAAAATTACAGCCAAAGCTATACAAGTGCTAACATTCAGCTGTCGATCAATGTTGTCACTATAGACCATTATTCTTCACATTCAAATTAACTGTCATCCTCCTGTATCAATTAGCCTACTGAGTGAATAAATACAGGACTTAAAGCCCAAATCATCCATCCATCCGTATCTCTTACCTTTAAACTTTTAAAGCCACTGTGCTGGAGTCTGCCTGCTGGCAGTAATATTGTTTCAGCAGATTCATCTTGCAGTCCTTGTCATACTTACGTGGAATCTCAAGTTCTTTTCTATGCTGTTGAACTCTGATGTCAGAGATGACTCTATTCTAGCATTGCAATATATGTAAATTAACTACAAGCTGTGATCATGTGATGTCATTTCAAGCTGGATAAATTCCCCAGCTTCTAGCCAATGTTGATCCTTTTGAACTGAGTGTCACAGTTTAAACACAGTGTCAGTTAGCTAGCTCTGCAGAGTAAGAATTTTATCAGGGATAGCCCCTACAACCACTTCATCACAGCTTGATAGCAGTCCTCGTCATGTAAGTATGACGAGGACTGTAAATGCTTCTCGGCAACAGATAGAGAAAGTCTTCGGCAAATGTATCAGCTGATCTGATTGAAAAATAAATGAATGTTTATAATAAAATCTTGAAAAACTGCAAGCCTTTCCAAAAATAAATGTTCCTGCAATCAATAATTATTGTCTTATTTATGCTATAAATTCTCTGACTATTAACACAAAATCGTATCAATTCTTCATTGGTGTGATTCTAAAAGTCCTGTAGAGTTTCATGAGAGTACATGCACCGGTTTTTGCTGAATCATGTTGCATTACACTGTAGATTACAGCCAAACACTTTGATATAGAATTGGAGTGGACTGTGGTACTGTAAAAATGGCACTTCGTGTGTCATCATGCTGATGAGTTGTCATGATCAAACCCAATACTTTCAATGTTATTATCGTTTTCATAGATACATGTTTTTCCAGTTTGTACTTCGCTTTATCTCAAAACTGTGATGTCACAGATTTAGTTACATAACTTTGTATATTACGAGCACACATTTCAAGAAACTGACTAAATGCATCGACACATGGATTATGTTTGTTTAGCTTGTTTAGCCTTAATACCTGCACTGGTTGATAGATGCTTCAATGAAATGTAACTGAAACAAACAGACCATTTATCCTCAAAAAAGAGTTACACTGCTTGCCAAAAGTTTGGAAACGATAAGCTGTTCACCACTGCCTTAGTGTTGCACAAAATGGTATCTGGTTGTTCAGATTGTTACTTGATCAAATCGAAATAGACATAAATAAATTTGAGGTGGATTATTATAGGTAAATAGCATTAAAAAAAATTTCGAATGTTGCTCTCAAAAATTGGGATAGGTCGAAGTGAGTAAGCATTGGCCATTGCCACTTCATTGATATGCCGGCCATTTGCTTTGAGCAATCAGTATTTTGAAAGCAAAAAAAGGAAACTGATGCCCTTTATATACACTGTGGAAACTACTCATACAATCCCTCTTCCAATTATGACTTTTTTTTCTGATCAGGTAAGAATCCATGCACCTCAGGCACATTTCTGTAACACTGATCCAATGGCAAGCAAAATTCTGTTTCCAACTTTTGGCCTGCAGTGTACAATGACTGACAACAAATGACACAAAGTGATTTGAAATTGTAAAGATGAGTGTGAAAAACAATAATACAGACTGTTTGGGAAACATTGAAGCTGCAAATCTTCTGGCAAGGTGTAGCAATCGGCTTAGACAGAAGTTGTTTGTTGTGGTTGTATACAAAACATAACATTGCCTGGCAGTTTTAATTTCCTTTGTCATAAACTGTGATGTCAAACTCTGAACTGATATGTCACAGATTGAAGATCAGACCAATCACATTCACAGATACCCTAATGATGTCATGGTTTAACTGCAAAACGAAGTTTTCAAAAAACACGTAGCTATGAAAACGATAATAATTTGATTGAAGGAGACTTATCCCACTTGTTGGTGACAGCCAAACGAAAGCATTATGCATCTGATTTTCACTCTAAAATCCGTTATGGTCAAATGGCTTTCTCTTGGTCATGACTAATCAAACAGCGTCTATGTTTCCCATGTTGTAAGTACATGAGATGACATTTCATTGGCTGTCATGAGTCACAAAGTGCAATTTCCACAGTGCCACAGTCCACTCTAATTCTACAGGGTGGGTAAGGGAAATCTGGAATGATCTTTAAGATACTGTATAGCGCGAACAGATTAACGGAATGTTATGAAACCAACAACACAACAAACAGTGGTTAATCAGCCACAAGTCAGGTCAATCTTGCAATACTGGGACAAGAAATTGCGACCCAGGAGCAGAAAAGGAAAATGGTGGCAGATGTCCTGTCTGCCCAAGTGAAGCCTTGGACCATTTCTGACATTGTTGGTGTGTCACTGAGCACTGTATATGCCATCAAACAATCCGTAGCCAGTGGGAAAGGGTTGCAGAGGAAGCCTGGCAGCCGTGGGAAGACAAAGAGGATCAGGAATTTTGTAATTGCCCTCCATACTCCAGATTTCTGGCCATCCTCAAGCCCAGACCTTAACCCTCAGGACTACGCAACCTTGGGCGTTTTGGAGAAGGCCACCAATTGAAACCCTCACCCTAATGTTGACTCTCTGAAAGAAGCCATATAGAGAGAGTGGGGCAAGATGTCAGCTGACGTTGTGACAAACAGTTGTAAAAGTTTTTGAAAGCGTGTTGAGGCTGTGATTGCAGAAAATGGTTGTCACATAGATTAAAATGTTGTCTATTGTCTAAACTTGCTCATTTGCAAAAATCATTGTTCTGTGTTCAGTGGAAATGGTTGAAAATAAATAAGTTCTGCATCTGTCGCAATTTTCCAGTTTTCTCTTACCCACCCTCTATATCAAAGTGTTTGGCTGTAGGCCTAATCAATTTGGTTGAATGTCTGAAATACTCTCTTAGGCAGCAGTTTCTAGAAGTGGGCTGTACATTACAGCATGCATGGGTAATTTTGGGTATTATGTCAAGTACACTCTTGATCAAAATGCTGGAATAATTTGGATTTTCAGGGTGTCAGGATTTCAAAGTTCTAAAATTGGTGATTGAATGTGTGGAATTGCAAAGATTTTTTCCTCAGACATTAGATTTATGTATAACTTATATCATAAACCATTTTTAGTTGCTGAGAATTACTTGAAAACTTTCTTTGGGTGACACGGAAAAATTGATAATTTTTAGTAAAAAATCATCAAAAATCGCATAGTGGCTCAACAACACAGACATAAAATTTCAACATACGCAAAAAATGCCAACTTAATCTTGATGTGTACAACCAATAAACATAACAATATCATGTTGAATGTCACATTCGTGACCTCAGCCTTCACTTAACTTGACATGGAGTCCGCCAACCTGTTTTTTACTTCTTTTTGACCAATATGGCCATTCTTCAGTGAAACTCACTTGTACCTGGTCCAGAGTAGTTTGCTATACCTCCATCATGTGTGCAAAATGGTCAAAGATGTCCCTATAATGTTATTTTGGGTCATATCAGGTGAAGTTGCCAATAATGGCAAATTTTTAATTTTCTCAATTATCAAGGTTTAGAAGGATTTGTGGTGCCCTACAAGCTTGAATATTGCCATAAATGAATAAAATGTTTCAACTGAAGTGTTCTCTACACTGAGGTACCGTTTTACTCTTCCAAAAAGTGTACACTCTTAACAAAAATGCTGGAATATTTTGCGAATTTTTCAAGTAAATTCCATCTCAGTCAATTTAACCTAGCACATGTTTCACAGAGCTCATGGAGAAATTTTTGTGTGATGAGAAGGTGGCCAGATACTGTCCGAAAACTGCCTCATGGCCACATGGGCTCAGGGTGGCGGTTTAATGCTTGTTTTGTGTGTCACCCATTATGACAGAAATTTGTGTTTGGTAGTGTGGTAAAGAAACGTTCCGGCAGTCTCCTATCTAAGTTTGCTAGAGGTGGAAATGGTACCTCAGTGTAGAGAACACTTCAGTTGAATCATTTCATTCGTTTATGGCAATGCTCAAGCTTTTAGGGCACCACAAATCCTTTTAAACCTTGAAAATTGAGAAAATTGAGAATTTGCCGTTACTGGCAACTTTACCTGATATGAACCTAAATAACATTATAGGGACATGTTTGACCATTCTGCACACATGATGGAGGTCCAGCTAACTACTCTGGACCAGGTGCAGATGACTTTCACTGAAGAATTGCCATATTGGTCCAAAATAAGCAAAAAACAGATTGACAGACTCCATGTCAAGTCAAGACAAGGCAGAGGTCAATGAATGCGGTTTTCAACATGATATTGTTATGTTTTTTGGTTGTGAACATTAAGATTAAGTTGGCATTTTTTGCTTATGTTGAAATTTTATGTCTGTGTTGTTGAGCCACGTTGGCATTTTTGATGATTTTTTACTAAAAATGATCAATTTTTCCGGGTTACCCAAAGGAAAATATCAAATAATTCTCAGCAACTAAAAATGGTTTATGATATCATTTATACATAAATCTAATGTCTGAGGAAAAAATCTTTGCAGTTCAACACATTAAATCACTAATTTAGAACTTTGAAATCTTGACACCCTGAAAATCCAAATTATTCCAGCATTTTGATCAAGAGTGTATGTTACAGGAGTTTTATTTAGTAAGAGATTCTTGGATTATATATTATATATTATTTATTGGACCATTATTAAAGCAGTACACATGAACATATAAGACAATGGATAGCAAATAAAATGGTTGGTGGACACCTATCGGTGTATTTACCATGACCAATGTTACATAATGATATTATAAAATAAAATAATTTTCAATAGACAAATAGAATATTAGTTTGAAAACACACACACACACACAAAAATAATAATAATAATATTAAAAAAAAAAAAAAAAAAAAAAAAAAAAAAAAAGAATTGATGAACTATGATATCAATTCAATGGAAAACGAAAAAAAAAAAAAAAATACAAATTGAGGAAAATGGATAAATGATCTTTTACAGTTTTTTTGACAATATTGTTATGCATGTCACAGTCTATCTATATATATACATATCAATAAAATGTAATACGTGTTGTACAATGCAACGTTAACGTAGTTGTACACTCATATAAATCAATAATACATATATTATAAGATTTCTTAATTCACAGATACCAATTCACACAAGACAGTTAAAAAGTAAACATTTCTTTAGAGACCGTTTAAAAGTAAATATTGAACACTTATTGTCAATGTCTTTGTTGCATAGAGAATTCCATACTGACACACCTGAGAATCGAATTGTTCTTTTCAAAATATTTGAACTAGTAACAGGAACATGAAGTAGATTTCTCTGTCTGGTATTGTAGTCATGCACATCATTATTACTTATAAATAGATTATTACAGAAATTAGGTAGTAGACCCTTCTTATATTTGTACATGAAAATTGCTACTTTATATTGGTACGATTTATTTACATCCAAGATGTTATTCTGTATGAACAGTGGTTTTGTATGTGTTTTAGATGGTACCGAAGATATTATTCTAACGGCCTTTTTCTGGATTTTAATTAATGATAAAAGATATGTACTGCATGTAGAACCCCAAATTTCGATGCAATAGATTAGGTGTGGTTGAATAAATGTATTATATAGTAGAACTAACGTCGTTTTATTAAGTATCTTCCTTGTATGGCATAAAATACCAATACTTTTAGATATTTTATTCCTAATTCTTTGTATGTGTGATGTCCACTTTAGCTTGTCTAATACCACTCCTAGAAATTTAATTTCAGATACTTGTTCCAATTTTTTTCCATTTATTGATACACCATCTGTAACAGTTAGATTTCCCCTCCCTGGTGAGAAAACCATGAATTTAGTCTTTTCTATATTCAGAGATAATTTATTACATTGTAGCCATGTAACAATTTCAACTAATTCTTTATTCATTTTTTCGATAAGTTGCTGAGTGTCTTTACCTGATATAAAGAAATTGGTATCATCTGCAAAGATAATGCTGTAGAGACTATTTGATATATTCGGTAGATCATTGATATATAATAAAAATAACAGGGGTCCCAGAATGGACCCCTGGGGCACTCCACATGTGCACTTAATAGTTTGTTTGCTTGATGAAATATTATTGTATTTAACAAATTGAACTCTGTTCGATAAGTAATCTCTTATCAAGTTAAGGGCGACTCCTCTAACTCCATATTTACATAATTTTTCTATCAAAATGTCATGATTGACTGTATCAAATGCTTTTTTAAAATCCAGAAAAAGGCCTATCACATACTCATTTTCAATTTGCTAAATAGCATATTGGCAACATTTGATTGGTTCCAAGACATCAAAAACATTGTTAATTTGTTCTGTGGGCTCCTCAGCAGCCGCTAAGTTTTTGCCAACGAGGCGTCCTTTTGCTCTTAGCTTATTGTGTATTTTGAAAATTGTATCTATGTTTATATTATGTTGGCCAGAGCAAAGAATAAATGAGTCTGAGTCTGAGTCTGTGGAACATCATAAGTGCTTGATTACATGTCATTCTCAGTCTGGTGAAAATGAGAACTGCATGCTGCTGCCACCTGGCACAAAATTAGTTTTGTATGCTGCAGCATTGCAGCTCCAAATAAATAGTCCCAATTTCATGGAACATTCACGAAGTTTCTACTCAACATTGAGGTAAACCAGAGTAAGACTCGTCAATCACATTCTCCAAGGAAGTAGGCAAGGCCATCAGCACACTCAGAAACAGCCAGGGTTTCTTCCAAACAAAATTTTGTGAGTTCCTCACACTGAGTTTATGTGAACCGCTCGCTGGAGCTAACAGAATTGCACACTTGCCACAAGTCTTTATTTTGTGTTTCTCACACAATTTTATTAGTATATATGAACCTTTGGCAGATTGTAAAGTATGTAAAATTTACAATTAAGTTATTTTTATCCGAATCCATTGTCAGTCAAAAATCAAAATCTCAATACCAGGTGCATGCAATTAAGTTGTTGCTTGCTACAATGTTATTGTTATACATAAGACTCTAATGAGTTGTTTGCAAATGCCATCTTTCTGAAAGTGTATACGTGTGTGCACTAGATGTATGTTTATATTTTATTTAATATATAACAACCGATTCCCTGTGCAGCAAGGGCCTTTGGAATTGTATTATTTCTAACAGTGACAAATACATATTAACATATATGACTAAATAGTAAATATATCGAAACAAAATGTATGCTTTATTTTGTGTTTCTCACACAATTTTATTAGTATGTATGAACCTTTGGCAGATTAAGTATATAAAATTTACAATAAAGTTATTTTTATCCAAATTACATGTAGTTATATCCTGCTACATCTCATATATTTGCAATTATAATGAAGGCGACAGTCATAAATAGTAGAATTTTATGTTCTCCATCCAGAAATTGTCTTGCAGTATGTGCAGCTGCCTTTTTAGAGGTAGTAAAGTTTACATCAAGCATTCAGTGGTCACCATTTTTCAATGGAAATGTTTCATAGTTGGTCATTTTTTTAGATTCCAAAAAATCTGAAATGTAAAGAAGAAAATGAATGTGACACAAAACATGTAGTGTAAAACAAGAGACACCATTCGACACCTCTACAGGTCAGCCAATCAAAAGCCTGCATGTCACTGCAAAAAGTCTCATATTCTTTTTTTGTCCACTTATTCTACAATATTTATCCTTTTGAGTGTTTTCTGATGGCCTAGGCTGGTCATTCACCATGGGATCTGGAATACGCCTATATTACACCTCGGAATAAAGCCCTCACTGGATAAATCACATATTTCTTCTCCCCAAGTGAATAACCTATACTAAATATTTGAAAGTTAAAAGGCGATTTGTGACACTGTTACACCATATTTCTTTTTTTTTTAAACAAGAATCAGTATGAAATTGTAAACCAGTAAATGAGTGAGAAAACAAGAAATATTTTCACCTTCAATATGTTTCACTGCAGCCTCAATGGTTGGGAATGATAAGAGATCAGTAATATTGGCTGCGTCTAAAACTTTCTGGACTGGAGGCTGCAATAAAGAGAAAATAAATCACCTATTAAGGGTGATAAAATAATAGGACTGAATTATTTATTTTTGTATAAAACTTAGTACCGCTATAGTTCATTAGTTGGCTAAAACTTCTATTATGAAATTTCTTTGATATATTTTTTCTGTACACGTCATGAGAAATGACAGCTTATTGTGATGGAATTCGATTTGACTAAGTACTGGACTTTCTAAATAGAATCAGTTTCAAGGGAGATCTTCCAAATTCCTTACCCTTGCCCGGGCAATGACCAACTGGACACCCTGGTCCTGGAAATCTTCAAGTAATGTCTGTAGTCCTTGAATGGCACTGTAGTCCAGGTCAGAGAGATACAGGCAATCCAGAATTACAGAGGTCATTTTCTCTCCTGGAAGTGAGAATAAGGAAAGATACATGGCTAACACCACCATAGAAGGCTGAGGTAAGTTGTGCCATCTTTTTCTTTGGGGTTATTCAAATTTGTGAAAATAAACCAATGCAGACCAGTTTTTGAAACACTGTACATTTGGATGAACTGAGTCAGCTGAAATGATTGAGTCATATGGCATATGGCTGCACAATATCTTTGGGCTAACATATATGGTTGTTTTCAGCTTAGACAACAGACAGATTGTTTAGTTGAAAAGAACAAGCTGTGTCAGGTCAAAGCTAGTTTGCGACCATCTCAATCAATCATTTAAGCTAACTCAGTTATCCAATTTTACAGTGAAGAGAACATTTCAGAATATACTAAATTTAAATAGGCCTACATCATGTTTATTATTATCCTCTATTGCAGGATGAAATAAAGGTGTTGATAAGAATAAAGCTCCCATACCTTCAGTTGCAATAGTTGAAACTTTCTCAGTCACATAATCAACCCCTGGAAACCTGAGGCCTTGGTCAATTTCAATTACACAGACCCCATCTCCAACTCTCTGGAGTTAAATGAAAGAAAGGGAGCAACATTACTCACTACATTATGCTGTCGATTAAACTCATTGATAATCAAGAAAATATTACTTTTAGTCTCCCCTTACCTTAATCTTAGGTCTTGCCCAAGGATATAGCAAGAATAGTTGAGAAACAATTACTCCACAAACAATGCCATACTGGAAGTAACATATGATCGATAAGTTCATTTTTGCATCACATGCAGCTGCTTATAAAGTTTATATTCATCAGATAAAATTTAGAATTATTCATACCTCGACACCTTTTACGAAAGACATTATAAATGTGACAAACCACGGAATCAGTTCCACTTCTGCAGAGAGATATTAACAAGATGATAACTTATTATAAACAAAGAATCGATTACTAACTAATGCATGAGTAGGCGTAGAGGGCTCAGGATCTCACCCGAGTGAGGGTCTAATACTTTCTGAAGTTATCAGACCAACAGTTTCAATAATTTTACTTTGAATCAAAATTTTGGACATGATTGACATACAATTTTGGATTTGGGACTATTTTGCTTACGGTGATAAGCTGTTCCAAGACACATAGCTCTTTCAGATACTTGCCATTGGTTTCAATCAATTGTGTATTACTCAAATGTCGCTGTTTTGCATCTAAACGTCAAATCACACGCCTTAAATGCATGAGGTGAGAAATTTTTAGAGTAAAAACATTTTCACCATTCCTCGTCATTATCTAAACAATAATTATAATACTACTGACAACTCGACAAGCCAATGTAAAACACAGTATTGAAAGTCACAATCTATTCACTTTACCTTACAGTAGGCTTACACACAAAAATACTTAAAATGGCTAAGAAATACCACCTACTTTTTATCTTCCATAGTCTTTTGGGGAGGTAGAAAGAAGCTGTGTTGAGTACTGCAGGGATGATGATACCTGCCAGGGCCGGATCAGGGATGTAATAAAATGCTGGGGTTAAGAGAGCCAGGGCTAGGAGCACCAACCCACCTGTAACCGATAAATAACAAATTTATCACAGAAAAATCACCTTCTAAATTATTTATTTTTATATGTTATTCATATTTTGAAGATTTACTACCACATCTGAGAGAATCAGTAAAGTCTTGGTAAATTCTAAGTTTAAAAAAAATCTGGTTATGATCGAAAGCGAAGTGGGTGGGTGTGTGATGCATCATGTTACAGTTAGTATGAGGATTCTTATGAATTCATAATTACATATCTATCTTCACCTTTAAAAACTGCATTGTAATTCTTATAATAACAGACACAATCAAATGATTGGACTCAAAATGAATTGGGAAATGGCTCATCCTTCTTGGAATGATGAGGAACCCTTTTACTTAACATTTCACATTTAAAAATATACTTTGCTATGCTTTATTCTTTGACAATAGGTCACTTAACTACAAAAACACAAACATGTGATTATTTCAATTTCCAGAGAAACTTTCTCTTTCAATGGCATCATAATGATAATCGATTCAAAGTTTACCTTGAAAACTCTGATTGTCAATTATTTGTGATCCAGTATCAGTAGCTGTCTTTGGACAACAGACAGGTGAAACATTTATTTCAATATTTGGCAATCAAAACCACATTTATGTGTAGTCTTGTGACATTTAATCAGTGTAAACTGAGAGACGAGGGAGATTAAATTCCTGTAATTCTTTAATTTAATTCCTGTAATTCTTTTATTCAATTTCTGTAATTGTTTAATTGAATTAATTTTATTCTTGGTAGATAATCTCACCCGTGAAAATACCTCCAGCAGGGGTATTTACCCCACTTTGACTATTGAGGGCAGATCTGTAAGAAAACAAAAAAGTCTCTCTGACTGATACAGCTATATATATATCGTACAATTTATTGTAGTCATAGACTCAGACTCGTTTCAGACTCAGACTCAGACTCAGACTCGTTTATTTTTTGCTCATACAATATACATAACATATAATAACAGTACAAAATAAGAAAAAAGAGCAAAGGGAATCCTCGATGGCAAAAAAATTGCCGCTGCTGAGGATCCCCAATGTTGAGAAAAGTATCCAGGCACAGTTTACAACAGTGTGTAGTGTAGGTAAATTACAATTCAGTACTATTTTTAATTTTCAATCAGCAGAATTCATAGTCATTGACATCCAGCACAAATGATACATATATTGGCACTGGGGAAAGCTGCTAGCTCCATACCGACACTGAGAACAACCTTTTTTTAAAGCAAAAAATATTTTTTGAGATTCTTAATAATCTATATAATTAAGATGACACATACCTTGTGAAGCTGCCACTGACAGGATAGGAGCCAACAAAACTCCCAAGAAAATTACAAGCCCCTGAAAATAGGAATTGATTTGTTGAATGTGAAGCTTTGGATCCTGTTGTTGAGTAATGAGGATCGTATCATCATAATTTGTATTTTCCAAAAATTTCAAAACCACGACCGTTACTACTAGGACACATGATTTGCTACCAATTTGAGTAGTTATGCAACGCTCTCTTTACGTAATATGCTCCTACATGTATAATTCCATAAAATCCTGAATGCTTTGGCAAATGACATCAAAGCCAAATGAAGCTATATAACAGCTTTACATTTTCCGTTAAACAACATCTTGTACACCATGGCTTAAACTAAATTAAGGAGTTAGATAATCACTATAAACATACACAATTTACCCACTAATCACACAACTCATGCTGCCTTCTTGAATATTATTTCTCAGAACCTTGCTGGAAATAAGCTATGAAGCTTTCGTTGGCCATCCTAACATTTTCATTACTGTATAATTATACTTCATTCCCTATTCATCGGGACATTCTGGATATTCCATAGTATGTCGCACATTCTTCTGCACTGATGAATTTGTAAATTTAATAGACTTATTTGTTATGCTCACCGTTCGCAAATAGTTCCTGATTAAAATCCAGTTTATATTTGTGTTGTCGAGCTGAAAAAAATTAAGGTATGTGTAGTGCTCAAATCTAAGCCTATTTCTCATGTATATATTTTTCAACATTTGACACATACACGAATTTGTGTAGGTGCAAAAACGAGCATAAACGAATTTGTGGACATGCAAAAAACGGGCATGTCACTCGTCTGTATATAAAAACTAACATTCGTGTATGTGCTGCATTTGTCATTTGTATAACCGCCATTGCTTACCTTCGTGGAAGTGCCAGATAATTAGGGTTTAGGGTTAGAATTAGGGTTAGAGTTAGTTTATGCAAGTTCAGGGTTAGAATGTTCGGAATTACACCTCTACAAATTCGTGCAAGACACTATTTGGCACTTACACGAATGACAAATTCGTGCATATGTTCGTTTTGGCAGTTATACAAATTCGTCCACATGCAAAATATTGAAAAATATATACCTCCATTTCTGGGCACACATGAGGGTTCATTGATGAGATGGCGGTGAGAGAGGGAGTCCTCAATATATATGTTACATACTCATGCCTAAACATACACCAAAATATACATTTTCGCTGATGTGATGTTAATTTGATATTCTATATTTATAAGTGGCCTGAAAAGAGCAGCAGTTGATTTTTGCAATGGCCAGAAAGCAAAAAAACATAACTAGCCACCATGTCCCCATCCAAGGGCCAATCACAAACCATCCTTTTTAAGAAATCAAAGACCTACCGTAAACATTAGCGATAGCTATTGATTCAACCACGCCAATTATAGGGACGATGAAAATTCCAATGCCAATATGCTGCAAAGATATGTAAATCAGAGCCACAATGATTAAATTAATTATCTTCTGGCCAATCCACATTTATAGACTATCAAGGTAAAATTAAAACATCACCTCATTTCTTCACCTATTCTTATTTGGCGAAAGTTGTGATAGCATCAAACCACTCAGCCAGCAAGACACATGGCATTGTGTCTTGCTGCTCAAATCTATGTTTTTCCCTTGCTCTAACAAAACTACTGTAAGGCCAATACACAATTTTAGTCAATGACAGAGTAAGGCCGGGCATAATTGATTTGAGCTTCTCAGATATTCTCGAGGCACTTACTCCAATGTTGTTTAGTAGATATGGGCTTTTTTTTGTTTTGTCAGCAGAAAATCAGTTGTGTCGGCAGGTCTGAGACACTAAAAATCAATTAAGTCTGGCCTGATAGATAAACGAGACGTACACTGAAGATGTCCATGGGCCCATAGAAGGTAGTGTTATCAACTTGGAGGTGGAAGTTTGGAAACGTGAATGGAGGGAGGCCACTGGTGATGTTGCCTGTCAAAGTGAATGGCGTTTTGTCATCGGAGTTCAAGGCAGCTGCCACTCCCCCTGCTATGGCAATCACTATGGCATTACTGGCTGAGAAAAAAGAAAGTGTTAGTCATAGTAAATAGTATTCTCTTAAAAAAAAAGTTTTATATGGAACCTTAAAGGGTTCCATATGCTGGTAGAGATAAGGAACCCTAAAAGGTTCATTATTCAACTTTTAAAAAGGTGCCAACAGCAAACAAAAACGATTAGATAATCCAGCAGCACTGAACTCCCACAATGGAACCCCTTCTCTCCAGTTAGGAGCATAGAGTCCTGTCATAGGGCTTTCCCACCAAGTATTGAACCCGTTCAATTCAGTTTAACCCTTAAAATAATGTCGAACCTGTGGGTTCTTTATATATATACCATCAAGAACTTTTTGCATTAAGAGTGTAACTGTATTCATTTGGTGTACACAATGTACAACTGAAAGTTAAATATTTTACTTTAGATTTTTAAAAGTAATATTTTTTGTAGCCCTTCGTCGGTTATAAGCATCTATAGAACCTAAAAATTTTATGATGCTGCTCAGTACACAAGTAATTTTAAAACGTTTTGTAACTTGCAGAATGTAGTTCATTCATATAGGTAGGGGGACTAGCTCAGTCGGTTAGGGCGTCAGGCTCCGATGGATGGGCTCTGCCTGCGTGGGTTCGAGCCCCACAGTGGGCAGAGCTCTGCTGTATCTAAGAGCTCTATGTACTATAAGTAGCTCCTGACTAGGTCTGTCCCAAGAGACCTGTGCAAAAATGGAGGGGGTTGTATCCAGTGTTCTATGCTGGGGCAACTGAAAGACCCTGCACATCCCTGAAATAATAGGGTATGTAGCAGACTCACAGCCTTATTATTACTCATCCATCATACGGCGCTCGCCACGCTCAATAATACACCAACAAAGGTGGTCTGAGCGTTAATGGAAGAAGAAGAAGAAGGTAAAACAGCCAAATGGTTTAGTTAATGTCTTTCTATTTATCTTAATTGAACTTACCAGTTGTCACGTAATTTAAAATCTTCACAGCGACAAGTTTGGCCATCGACGGGTCTTTCATATCAAATTTTATCTGGTTCAACTTCTGTCAAATAGACCAAAAGAGATTAATAATGCTGTCATTAAAGATTCATGAATTTTCACTTTGATCTCTTATCACTCATCAGCTGATCAGCGTTATACAACATTTAACGAAGTTGAGTAAATATATGGGAGACGAATAAGAGGACAATTTCATATGAAAATACCACTAAGTGATTCATAATACTGATGATGTGTCTGGTCATACCTGCATTCAATTTTAATTTGATTTAAATAGACTAATACTGGTTGTTGGTGACTGACAAACGAGAATATTATGAATCTGATTCCTTCAATAAAATCAGTTACGACAAATTAAATTGCCATTTCTTGATCACGATAGATCAGACAGCTTCTATATGGTTACCATGTTAAAAGTATGACGACTACGCATCATCTGCCATCTCGCAGTCTGGTGAAACTGAGAACTGCATGCTGCTGCCACCTGGCACAAAAGTTGATTTCCCATGCACAGCGTCCCTGAATTAAGTTTGGGGTTAAAAAAATTGAACAAATACGCCACTAGCGCAGTGTTCCAGAAGGCAATCAAGGGAACATTTTAAGACAAAAACGAAAAAAATCTGTTGGGAATTCTTTGAGATATGAAAATTTTAAAATTTTGGTTTATCAGACCACAAATTGCATGCTTTAATGATCATTAAACCTTGTATATGAGTTTAAAAGTGGAGTTAAGTCTATGATATACTGAGGCCAGTATTCACACATGGTTTCCAAAGTAATTGTTTCAGAAATTGGATTTTTAAATGTAAAATTGATTTTTTGAGTGTGACAAACAACATTCTTTCGAATTTTATGATATATAGACACAATAACTTCAGAAAATAAATCCATTTTGTTTAATTTTTCATAATGCTATATGAAACTACAAATTGGCATTTATTGAAACTGTTTCTCAACGCGAAGGTAAAATGTCATTTTTGGTATAAACTTAAAACCGGCAGTGTTTAGCACACACAAATAAGTAAAATTAAAAAACGCAATACATACAAGCTAAAAATGATGATAGGATCAATTTTATAAGATTTTTGATCATTTCTAATAGGTTAAGATCTCTTAAAATCATAAATATGATAATGTGATAAACAAAAATTTAAAAATTGTTATATCTCGAAGAATTCCCTACAGATTTTTTTCTTTTTTGTCTTAAAATGTTCCCTTGATTGACTTCTAAAACACTGCACTAGTGGCGTATTTGTTCAATTTTTTTAACCCCGAACTTTATTCGGGGATGCTGTGCATGCTACAGCATTGCTGTCCCAAGAAATAGTTCCAATTTCATTGCACATTCACAAAATTTCTATTCAACATTGATGTATACCAGAGTCAGACTCGGCAATCACATTCTCTAAGGAAGTAGACAAGGCCATCAGCACACTCAGAAACTGCCCCGGTGTCTTCCAGACAAAATTGTGTGTCTTCTTCTGGCCGAAAGTATGTGGACTGCTCGCAGGAGCTCGCTGAATAGCAAACTAGTCACTAGGTGGCAACACAAGACAGCATATGTTCTGATCTGTGGCAATGCAAGAGCAGTCCACTTGTAGACAGGCCATCTCGAGTCACAATTTGACACAAATTTAGTGCATTGTTTCCCATGAGATGGTCAATTATTTTTTCATGACTAATGAACCAGCTGTAAGTAGACCAGCTTTCATGAAGATGCAAGAAATAATCGGATGTGACTCACGTTAATGGTCAGTCAAGATCTGACATCAATCATGGCCTATACAAGAGCATTCAAGTATCACTCGATTCGCTAGATCGATGATGTTTTCTGCACTGTAACCTGATTGTATACTTATCTGACGCAAACTGTTCATCAGCTAAACATTTAGTTAGTCATAAGGAAAAAAAGCGAAATATCAAACCTTCATAACCAATACTACAAACATGACAAGCGCACCCATTCCAAAGTCTGGCAACCTGATGAAAAGGGAAAGAAATTATTAACATTGACATTCTCTATACATATCATTAATTTTTCTCACACCCAAAAATGGTTTTCGTAAAGCTGAAAAACTGATATCCTAAATTGTTGAGTGTCAATTGTTATTAATAATCAAAACGTACATGTAAATGAAAAGTAAAAAATTAGAAAGCTTTTGGCTGATTTTTGATTGATATTACTCATCGGGGCCAAGCAGTTTCCAACATGTCACTTTTGTACGTCTTTCCATTTTTCTCACCTTCATTTTATTAACAAGTAATAACTGTTGACACAAATTATGTTTCAAAAGTAATTACCTCGTATATCGTATATTTTTGCATAATCCGATAACCTGTGGAATAAACTGCCTCGGAATATTTTTTAGGCCAAGCAATTTCTGTAATAAAGTCACAGTATATCATTCCTCAAGAAGAGAAACACAGAAGATTGATTATTTCTATCACATTGTCATAAGATGGCACCAGTCATATCTTTACAAAACCGGAGCCAGAGGACAATGGTTACTTCATGCATGTTATTATTATGCAATGCATATACAATAAAAACAATTACAAGTACTAAAAAACAAAATATACACATCATTAAAAGAATATACAATTTGTGAGAAAAAACTGTAAATGATTGTGATGTCTGTGCTCAAAAATGTGTCTAATGTTAGAGTGCGATCTCTCTTTTGGAGTATTCTTGATGTAGGAAGTCGCATGTCCTGTGCCGGTCATTCTCATTGCATTGACCATTATATTGCTTTATAACATTGCATCTACAAGTGATGGCCAATGACATCAAAAGGAGCACCAAATCAAAATACCATGCATAAATACAGAATATTTGATTTATATTCACCTTTATTTGTCCCACCGCAATCGTAATTGCAGCAGCCGATGTGAAGCCATTAATAACAGGATAAGGAATAAATTGTAGCACGAATCCTGCAAATGAATTATCACTGTTATTAACCAACCGTAATAACAACAATAACACCCCCAACAAATATGCACTTTGTTTATAGCATCACGGACCTGACCTGATAGCCAGTAGGTCTGCATTATTAAGCTGTGTCAATCCCTTGCATCTGTCTACAAGTGGACTGCTCTTGCATTGCCACAGATCAGAACATATGCTGTCTTGTGTTGCCACCTAGTGACTAGTACACAGCGTCCCTGAATAAAGTTTGGGGTTAAAAAAATTGAACAAATACGCCACTAGTGCAGTGTTTTAGAAGACAATCAAGGGAACATTTTAAGACAAAAACGAAAAAAATCTGTTGGGAATTCTTTGAGATATAACAATTTTTAAATTTTTGTTTATCACATTATCATATTTATGATTTTAAGAGATCTTAACCTATTAGAAATGGTCCAAAATCTTATAAAACTGATCCTATTGACAATGGCAGACATTTTTATTTAAATCCCATCATCATTTTTAGCTTGTATGTATTGCGTTTTTTAATTTTACTCATTTGTGTGTGATAAACACTCCCGGTTTTAAGTTTACACCAAAAATGACATTTTACCTTCGTGTTGAGACACAACATTCTTTCATAGAGGTGTGCACATACATTTAGTATGACTAAATTCTAAAGAATAAGCAAAACTAGTGTTTTAAGACACAAAATCAAACAAAAACACCTATCCTCATTCACTATTTATATTATTACGATCATACAGTAGTGGTATTTTTTGATAGTGCATACAGTGTACGTGGTATTCCTACTAGTTCTATCACACACTAATGTTTCATTGTGAGCTTTTTAATTTGCTCTCTTGTTAATTTTTTAAGAAAAGATGAAAAATCTAAGAGTTTGGTGATAAATCAACTAAAATGCAGAATAGATATTTAAAAAGTGCATAAATTGCAATTATAACAACCTAATTTGTGTTTTCACTTTTGTGTGACCTAAAAATGCTAAAAGAACAAGCCTTAACCATATATTCAAAGAAATTTCATAGTTTTGCAAAACAAAAACCTATAAATTCCATTTAGAGATTGAAGGAATCTGCTGACAAAATACGTGGTTGTTATGCAAACCTTAATCAATGTTGGGTTTAGGTATTGCATCAAGAATATTTTCTGTGAGAAAAGAAGATAATATAAATTCCACAGGCAGCTGAATAGAATGCAATCCATGCACCAACCAGTAAGTTTGAAAAAATGTCAGAAACAGCTAATTTTTGGTTTAAACAATTTCAATAAATGCCAATTTGTAGTTTCATATAGCATTATGAAAAATTAAACAAAATAGATTTATTTTCTGAAGTTATTGTGCCTATATATCATAAAATTCGAAAGAATGTTGTTTGTCACACTCAAAAAATCAATTTCACATTAAAAAATCTAATTTCTGAAATAATTACTTTGGAAACCGTGTGTGAATACTGGCCTAAGTATATCATAGACTTAACTTCACTTTTAAACTCATATACAAGGTTTTATTGATCATTAAAGCATGCAATTTGTGGTGTGATAAACCAAAATTTTAAAATTTTCATATCTCAAAGAATTTCCAACAGATTTTTTTCGTTTTTGTCTTAAAATGTTCCCTTGATTGCCTTCTGGAACACTGCGCTAGTGGGGTATTTGTTCAATTTTTTTAACCCCAAACTTAATTCAGGGACGCTGTGAGTGTGCTATTCAGCGAGCTCCTGCGAGCGTCCACCTACTTTCGACCAGAAGAAGACACACAATTTTGTCTGGAAGACACCGGGGCTGTTTCTGAGTTTGCTGATGGCCTTGTCTACTTCCTTACAGAATGTGATTGCCGAGTCTGACTCTGGTATACATCAATGTTGAATAGAAATTTTGTGAATGTGCAATGAAATTGGAACTATTTCTTGGGACAGCAATGCTGTAGCATAGGAAATCAACTTTTGTGCCAGGTGGCAGCAGCATGCAGTTCTCAGTTTCACCAGACTGCCCTTGCATAGAACCACTGTCTACAAGTTGACCGCTATTTGCTGCCACCTAGGGTGCAAAATTCGCGAGCTCCTGCGAGCGGTCAACAGAATTTCGATCTCTGGAAGAAACCAGGACAGTGTGGAAGAAACCAGGACAGTTCCATCATTTAGTGATGGTCTAGTTTATCTCCAAAAACTCTGCAAGTGTCTAATCTGACTTTGGTTGGCTTCAATTTCAAGCACACAGCTTGTAAATACCAAAATAAGTTGGAACTATTTTTTATCATGGAGGATGTATACATTGTAGCTCACATATATTGCCAGTATAGAGGGGGCCACTTGTGGCATGGGCAAGACATTTTGCTGAGTGTAACACAGCTTTTACGAAATTGTGAATTATATTGTTGTCCTAACAGAATAAATACAATTGAGCATTTTTGATATCATAAAGCAAAAACATCGGCTTTGTATGGACACGTGAATAAGTGAGAATGCATTTTTTGTGGACCCTTTTCCGACCACAATTTAACATGCACTAAATGGCATAAGCAGATTGAATACCATTAAACTTCTGACGAGAAAAATCATCCCTTTCACAGGCAAAGTGTATGCTAAAGTTTTATAACTTTCTTTTTGTCTCATGATTTCCAAACATTTTCATTCAAAGCAGTGGACTGGATCTTTGCCAGCAACCATGCTTTGTGAAAGTAGTTTGGCGTAGTAATATGGACAGCTGTTGTTCGACCTGATCTGGTGATCTGTCCAAAACAGATCAAATTATTGTTGACCCAATTCGATTTTCCAGGGACTGTCAGCATTCTGCTACCACTTGACAGTCCCAAACAGAGACAGATAGAACCATATGTCTTACAAAGATATTTCGAGGAACTTTTTTGTTGTTGAAATTTTTCGTCACAGGACGGAAAAGATTATATTGAAACCATGGAACCATGAACATCAGACATAAAAGTCATATGCTGTGTCCTTAATTCAACAAATTCAATACATGTTTCAGGGGTTCCCCCTTGGCCTAACTGGGAAGTGCGCTTGTCAATTGGCTTTGAGGGCGTGGGTTCAAATCTCACACCGGGAACTCACTTTAGTCCGAGCCCATGGGACATTAAATGGAGGCGGGTTGTATCCAGTGTTCTATGCTGGGGCAACTGAAAGACCCTGGGCATCCCTGAATTAATAGGGTATGTGCCAGACTCACAATCTTCTCATCTCATCATCATACGGCGATCGCCTGCCTCGATATAGCCCGCCAAGGTGCTGCAGAGGCGTAAAACACCAACAAACAAACAAACATCAATACATGTTTCAAAGTCAACAGATGTTCCGAGTAGAACTCCCTTAAGTAGTTTTCACAGCGAATGAAAGCAATGAAGGCACAGCTCTAAACTTGACATTAGATTGTTGGAGTTTAAATGAATGCAACAAAGTCATAGTTGACAGTTCCTGACATTGAGTTAGTCATTAAGAATGCATAATTGGACTCTTTGACATTGAATGTACGCTGTACATTAGATGAATGAAATCAATGAAGGTGCAATTCTTCACTGACAATGTCATTGAACTTAGGACAACATTTGACTTGACATTGAATACGGGCACAGAATTTGACTTTGACACTGAAATTAATGCATGTGTAAAGTGCAGCATTGTAAAAACATAGGCTGCGCAACAGCAAACCTTCAGCGAATAACACATTTAGAAGATTACAGTAACACCATAAAATTGATGTGTTTACCAAATTGCATATTGGTATGCAATAGTGGTTGAGTCATGGCCTTCAATTTAAAATGTCTATTTGCCCGCTGCCCTGCCATCTATTTGCCAATCTGCCTGCCAGAGTTTGTAAAACGAGGAAAATGCCTTATTAGGCTAATTTATTCATATGGTTCAGTTTCATGCATGCACAAAGTATAGGTGATGAGCTGTCAGTTGCAAACCAAAAAATATAATGCTGTAGTATTTTTCTCAAGTTTTTTCAATCATTCAAAAAGTGTTAAATACGAATCAAAAGGCTCTGCTACAGAACATTTCGTTGCTGTATATATATATGCAATAGTGGGCAAGTTTTGGCTCCGATGTGAAAAAAAAAAAGTATTTCAAATATTTTTTCTTAATATTAAACAAAAAGTGCAGAATATCTATCAGTCAGATCATGAAAAGGCACACCTGGACCATGTAAGCCATTGTACCAAACTTTATCCATGTACATGCAATAGTGACCGAGTCTTAGCAAGAATACCAAAAAAAATGTATTTTTATATTTTTTGTAATTTGTTCAAAAAGTATAGAATATCTATCAATGAGACCATCAAAAGGCACAACTAGACCATATAGGCCACATCTGTATCAAATTTCATCCATGCACATGCAATAGTGACTGAGCCATGGCCCGGAAACGAATAAAAATAATTTGTATATCTTTTTTATTATTTCAAAACGTATGGAATATCTATCCATCAGACCATAAAAAGGCACAACTAGACCATACAGGCTATATGTGTACCGAATTTAATCTATGTGCATTGAATAGGGACCGAGTGGTAGCCCCGAAACGATATATCAGCCCGCCGCCTGCCCGCCCGCCCACCCAGCGGACGGACAACACTTTGCCCTAGTGATAACCTTACCTTCTGTGAACAAGTTCTACATAAGAGAGCACACAAAGGTAGCAACTCATTGATGAAGCATGTAGTGGTGTTGTGTCCTAATTGCTGACCTCTTGTTGTTTTGACATATTCTCAGTGAACTATAAATAGATCTGGGGTGGGGAAGCCCCTCAATGACATCACAGGACTCCCTCTTTCCAGTTTTTCTTGGATGGTTTTCCTAGGTCTCTAAAATGGTATTTATGCAATGTGCATGTTCCTGTAAAGTTGATCAACACAATCTTGGGCAAATTAAACCCCGTGTATAAAGTTTGAATGAAATTGGTGCAGTATTTTGTCTCGAAATGTGTCCACAAGATTCCAGACAAGACCAGTAACAATAGGGCAGAATGCCCTAATAATAACCACACTTGTTCACAATTTTAAGGGTCACTTGATGAATTAGCCTAACTCTATCCACTAGCCACATTCAACATTTTATCAGAAGTCATCATAAATCAATCTTATCACAGTAATAATCACACACAACGTTTTTAGCTGTCACGGTCACTCACTGCAAAAATCCATTACATTGTTCCGAATGGAAGTGCAGCAAGTGATGTGAGATAACACAGCTATAGATGGACAAGAGGTGCAAGCTGTTTGTCTTCAATAAACAATCCCAAGAAAACTTGGCAGATGTACTTTTTGATGTCATCTCTAGCAGGACTTATAACATACTGGATAAGTGGGTGAAAGTTGGCCACCTACTTTACCCCACTGAATAGGAGACATTTTTCCCCCGGTGACACAGGTTTCCGGGGAACAATCAACCGCTAGTAGACCTTCCCAAGTTCCCATTATCAGTAATAATAAGTTTACTTACCTAATGATAGTAATCCCATGACCAACTGTACTACTCCTGTAACAAAGGTCAGAACAATGGAAAAGGTAGGGTCCTTGTCTATCGGTGAAAGAGCAAAAGTCGCTGTCAATAGTCCCATGACCACAGTTGGGCCTATTGCGAGATCCTTCGAAGTTCCAAAAATTGTGTAGATGAAGCTAGCCATAAGTGCAGTGTACAAGCCATACTGAAAGATGAAACAATAGATAACATAACATGTTAAACTTACAGTCGACGAATGACAAGGACTTACATTCAGCTGCTAGTGGATGTCAATGACCTCACAACATGCCATATCCATTGCATTGAAATTAACTGTTAATTTGTCATTCACTAATTTCTTGTGAGTTGTGACCTCATTGATACTCAGTTAGTGACTTGTTTTGATAGCATTGAAAGTATAAATAATATAACCTTGCAAATTGCTTATGCAGCTAAAAACAGGGACCAAAAGTCGGGTCTTACTAACATCAGGATGGGTAAAATTTTTAAGCTGTACTGACGTCAGGATACAATATTTGATGTTCCTGACTGTTAGTCCAGACCATAAAAATGGGTCATCCTGACCTCTACTGCCACCATATTTGCAATGGTTTTTAGGGTCAGGAAGACAGTCATTGGCCAAGGATACTGACAGCTAAAATTAGGTCTTGCTGACACTGTTGACATCAGGAGGGATTCATTTGATAACCTGTACTGACGTCAAGATAGCTATATTTGGTGTTCTTCCTGACTGTCAGAACAGACCATAAAAATGGTCGTCAGCAAGGATAGTTTTTCCCCCATCATCCTGACTTCAGAACATGTCATAATATCATGTTCAGCTGACATCCACGGCCAACTGGAGCCCTGTTAGTAATAGTCTTAAAATGTCCCACTTCTGACAGTCAGCAAGGATAGATTTTTCCATCATCCTGAAGTCAGCAACAAATTAAAATATGACCTTTCTGACTTCAATAATGTCAGTAAGGACCCAAAAAAGGTCCCTATTAGAAATTATGTTCTCACAATGTTGTGAAGCAATGTCGTTAGCATGCAACATTTTGGCAGCATTGTCACGAGGTTGGGTAAAAATCTCAACATTGCCTTCACGTTGTTGCCACATAATTTCTACCATACATTTCTATCTGACTACAGATGAGCCATAATAAACTGGCAATGTGGCATATATATATGTTGTGTGGCCGTTTGATGTTGGGATGTTGCACTAAATGTTGTTTGTTGTTGCAGATGTGGTCTCCTACAAGGAGACATCATTGGTGGTCTCACTGTTGGTCTCGCTGCTATTCAGGGCTTGGCCTATGCTCAGGTGGCTGAACTCTCTCCAGAGGTAGGTAAAGAAAAAAAGGGTTCTTCCAAATTAATATAGATCTTACTGCCAATATGTTGTAATAATAACATTTTTATGTTGTTATTTTACATGGGTAGACATACAAATTAGTTTCCCTCCATCTTACATTGGATTGATGTCAAGTGCAAGCTGAAGTGGACTGAAACGTTCCTTTTGAGGTCATATCCTTATCCATGCCATGTTATTTTCTATGGCTCATAAGCCATATGAAAAAATACATATTCAATGCAATTTTCACTAAAATTGTCAATTCAGATATAGGCGTATCCTTAAAAGATTACAGTATAATATCATGTAGGCAATTAATTTGATAGGGCCACAAAACCTGCAGGGTATGGGTCATTTTGCTGGAAGGATGGTAAATACAAATATTGCCCTATACTAACCATGCGAGGTTGTGATAGTTCACCTATCGGTTTTTGGTGTGAAATAATATGGTAATATATTATATGGTACTATATTAGATGCCAGAATTTACAAGGCTGCTTAAACTGCACATATCAAATTCTACAAATATGCCCATGTTGTTTTTTTTTCACTATACGCAAGTTGCATTGGCAGAATTGCCTGCTTTGGTATTCTTTTACACACAGTTCACTCTGTCTACAAGTGGACTGCTCTTGCATTGCCACTTCTTTTCCAGCCTTGGCAGATCAGAACATATGCTGTCTTGTGTTGCCACCTAGTGATTAGTGTGCTATTCTGCGAGCTCCTGCGAGCGTCCACATCATTTCGATCAGAGGAACACACACAATTTTGTCTGGAAGACACCGGGGCTGTTTCTGAGTGTGCTAATGGCCTTGTCTACTTCCTTAGAGAATGTGATTGCCGAGTCTGACTCTGGTTTACATCAATTTTGAATAGAAATTTTGTGAATGTGCAATGAAATTGGAACTATTTCTTGGGACAGCAATGCTGTAGCATATAAAATCAACTTTTGTGCCAGGTGGCAGCAGCATCCAGTTCTCATTTTCACCAGACTGCAGTTCACTAAGATCATTCTGTGAACGTTTGCAACATTTAATGCCCATTAATTAGAACCTGACCTTTTTCTACGTGTTGCTTTCAACCATACAGAATCATCACAAACATGTTCTTTTCTAAACCATATACTTTCTTCGTTACCTCCTTATACATACATGTATAAAGAATATCCTTGTTATTGCTTTCTTTTAAATTTACAAAATAAATGATAAACATTTACACTGTATACAAATTTTCAATTTGTGTCATTACCTGTATTTTGGAACCCATTTGAGAATCGGAAAAGTATTGAAAATGGTCTTGACGCTGAACACATTTCCCACGTAACGTTTACAGTTGACCCCTACTTCCGTACATAATTCCCTTACTCTGTCACATTTTCCTTGGATGCCTGAAAACAAATATTGTAGAAATCTCATGAAGTATTCTGGTACACCCTGTACAATAATAACGCTTCTCATCTGGATTTCATATGTCCAAAACATACAGTGTCATACAGTACATATATATGAAAAATTAAACATTGGCTGTACGGCAGCATACCCTCGGCTTTCAGCAGCTATTCTGTCACCCGATGAATCTGTGTTTTGTAAAAAAGCACTTTCCCCATGCATCTCAATTTGAATATTGTAATATGACAAAGATATGCATGGAAATCATGTAATACATCATCCATGGTATTTTCATTGACATTTAATTTAATAGCATAGCATAACATTTAAAAGGAACAAAAAAAAAAGCATTTAGCTTTGTAATTGCAATAAAAGTTACTTCCAAATGTGTGCCACTATAATATTTGTTCAAGTTTACCAATTTACCAGCAATAAGACTGGCCCTCCAAATGAGTTAAGTGTTTTAAAGAGGTACAGTGGCGCCTGCAAATTAGTGAAATGGGTGTTATTTTGCAATTGCCGCTGAGCTGAACATCCTCCACCAAACTGCTTGCACCAGCATGAATTCTCATCCGATGACAGGAAAACATATTGGATCGTAAAGGCTGACATTTGAGGCATGAGGGATAACAATGCCAATTTCTTCGCGGTCCTCAGAAGAGGGGGGAGATAGGTATGGGCGAAAGTCTTTGATAAGTAAGTGAACACACAAGCCCCATCTTATTACAACGGATCGAAGACACACAATCCTATTGTGATTTTTCTGTCAAATTTTGTCTGTGAGAAGGCCAGAAAGTGGATCAATTGTCCCAAAAGTCACCATGGAACTGACCTTTAGACTAAATGCAAAATTACACAGGTCAAACTTAAGAATTTATAAAATCATGGAGCGTTGAAAAAATATGATTTTTTTCTTACATTATAATACAGATAGATAGACATGTAGATAGATAGATAGTTAGATAGATATTTATAGACAGACAGATAAATGGGCCTAGATAGAAGAAAGTGCAGTCCTCTAAGCTGAGTTATTGGCACTTATGAGAGTTGATAAGACTACATGCAATTGATTTTTCATGCAATCACCTTTTTGCTGAATTCGCTGCTATCAATTTTTGAAAGAGCAATAAGACCCCAAAAAGGCACATCCAGGTAATTTAACACATGTATAATATTTTTAATTTCTTTAATTTTCAATATTTAAAAAAATCGTAGTGAGTCTAGTGACCGAATATAAATGTGAACACCAAAAGGCACTAACATGCTATAAGACCCATTCTCGTGCGAACTAATATATAGTGGTGCAATGGTTTTGGCTCAGTGACCAGTACACATATGTAATGCTGCGCGAACACCCACCCGTCCGCCTGCCAGACAGATAAAGTTTTCCATAGTGACTACAACACCCGACAGCAATATACATTGCCGAGGGTTAAAAGAGGCTGATAATTATAAGTTTAATACAATAATCAACACTTTTTGCAAATTTTCCAAATGATGTTTTTTAAGTACTGGTAAAAAATACATGCACACACATAAAAATATAGATTTGTGTAATCCTCATCCTGGAAATTCTAAACATATCATCATAATGTATCTTTATAGTCTGTATGCATGTTTTGGATGCATTTGTAGCTGTAATTTAATTGAATATACATAAATTCTGTCTAATTAAGGAATGGAAACACGTCCATGACCACACCATAAACAACTAATTGTTGACCTTAGCGGGCATGGATATCCCCATCGTAGTAAAGTTGTGCTGCAGCAATTGGTATAGAGAAAAAGTAATTCAAAGATTTTTTGAGGCGATACACAAGTATTTTGACCATTTCTTCAACTATGCCAATGTATGAGCTTACTGCTCACAGCATCCCCGAATAAAGTTCGGGGTTAAAAAAATTGAACAAATACGCCACTAGTGCAGTGTTTTAGAAGTCAATCAAGGAAACATTTTAAGACAAAAACGAAAAAAATCTGTTGGGAATTCTTTGAGATATAACAATTTTTAAATTTTTGTTTATCACATTATCATATTTATGATTTTAAGAGATCTTAACCTATTAGAAATGATCAAAAATCTTATAAAACTGATCCTATTGACTATGGCAGACATTTTTATTTAAATCCCATCATCATTTTTAGCTTGTATGTATTGCGTTTTTTAATTTTACTTATTTGTGTGTGATAAACACTGCCGGTTTTAAGTTTATACCAAAAATGACATTTTACCTTCGCGTTGAGACATAACATTCTTTCATAAAGGTGTGCACATACATTTAGTATGACTAAATTCTAAAGAATAAGAAAAATTAGTGTTTTAAGACACAAAATCAAACAAAAACACCTATCCTCATTCACTGTTTATATTATTACGATCATACAGTAGTGGTATTTTTTTATAGTGCATACAGTGTACGTGGTATTCCTACTAGTTCTATCACACACTCATGTTTCATTGTGAGCTTTTTAATTTGCTCTCTTGTAAATTTTTAAGAAATCATGAAAAATCTAAGAGTTTGGCGATAAATCAACTAAAATGCAGAATAGATATTTAAAATGTGTATAAATTGTCTGTATAACAACTGAATTTGTGTTTTCACTTTTGTGTCACCTAAAAATGCTAAAAGAACAAGCCTTAACCATATATTCAAAGAAATTTCATAGTTTTGCAAAAAAAAACAACCTATAAATTCCATTTAGAGATTGAAGGAATCTGCTGACAAAATACGTGGTTGTTATGCAAACCTTAATCAATGTTGGGTTTAGGTATTGCATCAAGAATATTTTCTGTGAGAAAAGAAGATTATATAAATTCCACAGGCAGCTGAATAGAGTGCAATCCATGCATCAACCAGTAAGTTTGAAAAAATGTCAGAAACAGCTAATTTTTGGTTTAAACAGTTTCAATAAATGCCAATTTGTAGTTTCATATAGCATTATGAAAAATTAAACAAAATGGATTTATTTTCTGAAGTTATTGTGTCTATATATCATAAAATTCGAAAGAATGTTGTTTGTCACACTCAAAAAATCAATTTTACATTTAAAAATCCAATTTCTGAAACAATTACTTTGGAAACCATGTGTGAATACTGGCCTCAGTATATCATAGACTTAACTCCACTTTTAAACTCATATACAAGGTTTAATGATCATTAAAGCATGCAATTTGTGGTCTGATAAACCAAAATTTTAAAATTGTCATATCTCAAAGAATTCCCAACAGATTTTTTTCGTTTTTGTCTTAAAATGTTCCCTTGATTGCCTTCTGGAACACTGCGCTAGTGGCGTATTTGTTCAATTTTTTTAACCCCAAACTTAATTCAGGGACGCTGTGCATGCTAGTTGGGTACTCGCATGGACGTAATTTGGTGGAGGATGGGAATGTGCCCCCCCCCCACTTTTTTGTGTGAAAATTAAATATGTAATAGACATCTCCCCCACCTTTCTGCTTGGGCAGGTTATTGACGATGTTCATTCGCCAACTGTTGGCCAATTCCTACTGTTTCACTGTGTGTCCCCCCACATTTTTCACGAAAATTACGCCCCTGGGCCAGGGTATTTCAAGAATTACTGGCTAATATGACTTGTGTTCATGGTGTGGTTGAAGAAATCTTGTTTTTTAACCTGTTTCAAACATGGATCACTGCTATGATTACCCATAATATTATCTCCCCTATCTATCCTCTCTCGCCAATATTTACGTCATTCTGTGAGCAGGTCAGAGTATGACAGGCCATGATAGAGATATATTCGAATTTTGTTTGCTTGCACAATGGTCTATAGGCAATACACTTAAGTGAGCCTCTTGTATTCCTGGCATTAATGGTCTCCTTGTTGCTTTCAGACCAAGTGATTAACAAATATGTAGAGCCAAAATATGGAGTTGCACTTGAAAATAACATTACAGTTTGTCTCACAATATGCGAACTGGTGTTTGGCCTGATTGCTCAACATCTATTGGTCACACAGTAGAAATGTACTTACTCACAGGTATAGCTTAGCTAATTTGTAATTTTCTATCAAGTTTTTGTGTGTTTTTCGTGGGAAATTTGACTTCGACCGTCCATGCTTGAAATGAAACAGATTGTATGTTACATTGCACTAGATGAGAAAATGTTACAACTGTGAAATTACGAGTGACTACACACAGTCATGCACAAAAACGCTTGTTTTCAAAAATCAAGGGCACCCCAAAACACATCAATTTTCCTTTGTTCCGACCACGTAACCTACCATGGATTGGCTTTAATGGTCTCCTTGTTGCCTTCAGACCAAGTGACGAACAAATATGTAGAGCCAAATTATAATGAGTCATATTTGCACCTTGGTGACCTTGTGTGACCTTGGTTGACCTTTTGTAACCTCACAGTGCAATTTTAACAAGTCCCAAGTGATACGTTGGTTTTCAATTGGTTTTCTTGCTATGTGTTGCACAAACAAGTTGATATATGACATACATTTCAAAATTAAAAATTAAAGGATCACATTACATAGCCATATGATTAATTTAATATAAAACTGGAGGCATTTTTACTTTGACCAAAGAGATCACTAAGGGTCGGAAAATAACATCAATAAACCTGAAGTTTAGAAAAAATACACAAGCTTTTTATTTTCGTATTTTTAAAAACAGACTGGTCTGACAAATAATCCATATCACTACTTTTTTTAAATTGAATAGAGCTTTACAGATGATTTCATATTTGTAGACATTTGTGGAAGAAAATACATCATTTTTCCTGCAATTTTCATTGGTTGAGAGAAGGTATGACACCACTCTCTCCTGAAAAGTGACATAGCGTTTTACATGGGTGATCATGGCATTCTAATCCATTGATCTGCTCAATGGAATTGACTCTAGCTGTTTCAAGTGACAGTTTCTGTTAGTGTTTCACACATTTTTAGTACACACATTTTCAAAGTCTAATACTATTTTTTACAGAAAGCAAACAAACATGTGTGTAACATTTTCTCAGATCAGGGGTCTGCCCAGACAACATGACAATGGGCTACAAATTGCTGGGTCCCTGGTTTGATCCCTATTATGATTTTCTAACGAATGTTGGCACCATCACTGGATCATCCCCCTATTCTAAGGGAAAATTCAGAATTTATGACTGGAGGGGGGGGGGGGAGGGGTTGGGGAGTTTTGATGGAACTTTTTGTGAAAAGTGATACCTCGCTTTGGTTTCACAAATGTTTATAGTACCACAATTTTCTTTTGTTAAAATTTCATTCGACAATTAAGCATGTTGTGAAAAATAAGTACCCCACTTGAAACATGCGGGAAAAATTGGTACCCTGTTGGGAAATATTCCTAATGCCCCAAGTCATAAGAAGCATGTGCAAAAGGTGGTTCCCACTGAAGTAAAAGTATAGAAACTACCACCCCCCTCGACCCACTAGTAAAATTTAATTCTGAATATCCTTTCCTTTTATCACATACAATGCTTTTGGTCAAGGTATGATAATTTAGCTTTCAGATATTTGAAGCCATTCAGAGTTGGCTTGAGACTGATTTAATATCAACTGAAGCAATCAACTGTAACACAGGAGTGTGAAATACAAAAGTTAATGATGGAAATGTAAGAGTTCTTGTGTATTGCGGTTTGACATGTGTGAACAACTACCACAATACCAAGTTGGCCTTTGCAGCAGTTTATTGGTTGAAATTATGACATCATTTTTCCAGCCAACATCACTTGCTTGAAGCAAACAGCAAAAAAATGACACGCTATGTACATCTTGGCCAATCACCTGGCAGGATTTTCTGATGTCAGATCAAAAATTTTGCTAAATTTTTTGTTATTTGATTTATGTCTACAAATATGAAATCATCTGTAAGATAATACATATTTCCTGAAGTAATTATCGATACTCAAAACTACAACCTTTTTTACAGAGACAGTGTTAAGTTGACTTTAGAGGTCACCAAGTGCTAGTAGATAAATAGAGAGATAGATATTTATTTTCACCCAAGCTTGTACATGCAACAAATTATAGACAACGCCTGTCTGACGTGACTTGCTCTGCTGAACATTTGCTTTGAACTCTGCATAAAGTGTTCCAAGATGTTTGTATAGGTTATGACTTTGGCCTGAGGTGTGATAAACACATATTCCTGATCCCATGGTGAATAACTGGCTTATACCTTCAGACAAACACTCAAACAGTCAAACATGAGGGGATAACAGGACAACAAAGAATATGTGAATTATTTCTCTGAGATACTGGCATGTGATTGGCTGACAGAGGTGTCGAATGGTATAATGAGACAATTGAGACATATTTCTGGGGAATAGTGTGTACATTGCAATGCACTGTGCACTAACGAAGGGGGTACCCTCGCCATCAGGGTAGCCATTGCAAATCTCGATTCAAAGTTATTTTCTATCATCCTGAGCTTATCATATCATATCCAAAGCCCATTTTGGTCATGCATCTAGATTGAATGTTAAACTAACCCTGGGTCTTGCCTTCCAAGTGTGATCAGTGACAGAATTTACATAATATATTTTGCATTTGAAATGTAACGTGAGGGCGAGGGTACCAAGAAGACCTGTCGAGGGTAACACCATTTTCAATATTTGTCATGGTGAGGGTACCACCTAATATCTTGGTGATGGAAATGGTTCTTTTTTGCATTGTTACAGAGTAATATAAAAAGAAATATTGATGTTATTAGTTTTATATGATAGACAGATATTTCTAGTTAGATAAATAGTTAGATAGTTAGATAGATGGAGTCTAGGGTCCAAATCTCACCCTGGAAACTCACTTTTATCAAATGGACGTCTCATCTTCTTATGGTGGTTGCCTAACAGACTGTCTAGATATCCAATAAAGTAATCTTCAACTGACACTCGGAGGGACCCTAAAAAGGCTGACTGTAGAGTGTAGACCCTCTAGACATCTGTGAGGATTACAAAATTAACCCAGTGCTCCCAATAGATAGCTAGATAGACAGATAAATAAATAGACAGATAGATGGATAGATATATAGATAGATATATAGATAGATAGATAGATAGATAGATATAGATAGATAGATAGATAGATAGATAGATAGATAGATAGATAGATAGATACTAATTGCCTTTATACTTGACTATCTACTTGTCTATCTACTTGTTTATCTAATTGTATATATATATCTACGAAAGAACGACAATATAGCTACACCAAAATGATTAATTAAATAATAGATCTCAAATACCTTGTAACACAGATGTTTCATCTTGTGCTGAGACTGTGTACTTTACCCATAACCGAGGTCCCTGTCCGGTTTTGTTTTCCTTGTTCAACAATCATTGAATGTTTGTGATGTAAAACCTTACCCCTATCACCATACCCTTCAGTTACACTACCCTGTATTGCTGCATGATGACTACAGAATTTGGCTGCTTACATCAGTTTTAATAACCATGCCATTCTGTTCATTTAACATTGACTATGAGGTTGCGTACTACATGTATGTCCAATCTCCAAGATGTTAGAGGTTCTGCTGTTCATATATATACCTATCACATAAGCCAACAATTGCTGCATTGGAAGTTGGAGATGAGAACCGACAATGGAATGCATGCTCATCAAAACTGCTGATTTCTCTTAATTCAGTTTCACAGATACTAAAAAAGGCAGATATCATTTGAATGTACCACGCATTGATCATCTCATTCAAAATTGTTTTAGGCATCACCATGCATTTTATATATATTCCTTGTGATAATTCATTTCCTCTGTATCTAAATACACATGCATCAACTTTATAACACTCAAAGCTTGATTAGTCTGTATAATCATTGCATTATAACAAATATATTAGTTTACTAATATCTTAGGAGTGGATTTCAGTTCTCGGCAATAGTATGCTGCATAAGAATTGAAGCATGACTGAAACATGACAATCTAAGGTCGTCTCATGTCAACAGTGTGCACAGGGAGAAAATAATCCTTCATGTAAGTTTTACTGTGGATGGTACTGTTTGGGAAAAGGTAGTTTTGATCTTTCTTCCTCCGCGTTAGATGTCAACCAGTCACATCTTGGGTATGAATGTGTACATATCTGTAGTCATTGAATTGAATTGAATTGAATTCCTCCCTGTCTGAGAGTGGCCATCCTCCTCGTAGACACAATCATATATAGGCCTATATATAGAAATAGAAAATGTGATGATGAGTATGTCGGTCTGTGCATGTTCAGCCTTAAAGCTAATGATAGGCCTATTTCAAAAATGTTCTATGTTTAGTGAGTGTGACACACCATTCTTGCCAGATTTTAGAGTTAGGAGCTTTTTATGTTTTTGGTTGTCACAGTCAAGTATGTTTCTACGGTTCTATCTATTTGTTTTAATTTGTAGATGTGTACCGAAATTTGTCAAATCTGCATTGTACTAACTTCCACTGGGGTAGAATGGACAGGAATACTGTTGTGCAACTGTATTTTCATTTGGAGTTAATTAATTTTAACATTCACCTTTATTAACAGGGTATTGCAAATTGCAATTTGCAATGATGTTCTTGATTGGGGTTCCTGACTGGTAATTAAAAAAAAGTGCAATCATGTGCTAGCAAATGCTGTTATTGCTGTTATCTATTGCAATAAGAGCAAATTGAATAAGCTGATCTATTGCCTTTGTTCCTTGACTGTTTGCTTTTGGTTGTTCAAATATCTTGCATTACCCTCGCCAATTGGCTTGGTAGTTACCCTCGCCAACCGGAAGTGACCCTCGCCCAAATCTTGCAGTACCCTCGCCACTTCCGGGTTGGTACCCTCGCCATTTCTGTTGGTACCCTCGCCATTTTCTGTTGGTACCCTCGCCAAAATGCTGGTACCCTCGCCCTGCCATTTTTTGGTTTTTGTGGTACCCTCGCCTCGAGTGATTTCTAATTTCCCAAATGTCTCATTTCATCTTGTGTGTGTGAATCTGTCGCTTGGCAATTATTCCTTCCACAAGCCATTTTAGCCACTTTCAAAATTTGAAGACCTCACTCCCTCTACATTTTTTGGAATTTCACTTTGAAATCATGAATCAGTAGTTGTAATGGCTGCCCTGATGGCGAGGGTACCTCCTTCGTTAGTGCACAGTGAATGTCCCCTTGCAATGTTGAGTCACGATGCAAGCCAAGAGGTTTGCTCCATCATGCGATCGTTGCAGCTCCCCTGCTCGGCCCTTACACATCAGGTCTTTGTACTGCTCATCAAAAAGGACGTCATTGAATGCAGCATCAAAATCAAAAGGATAAAATGGCTTACGTCTTAAATTTGTGTGCCAATGAATTCTGTGTTTAAACATTTCTACTGAAAAATTATGCAAATCTTGTTGAGGTTTCACTCTAGAAATACATGTATGGATAATAAAAAGTGTATTAAAGTACAGTGGTGAATGAAGTAGGAGGTAACTTCGATAAATATTTGTTTATAAGTAATTTCGCGTCTGAATACCACACACAAGAAATGAATACAACAGAGATGCATGTTTTAATATGTAACAATAGAGTGCATGCACTCTAAAAAATTTCAGACAAAATTGGTTTTTTAGATTCAAAATGGTTTTTTGAAAAACCAAATTTCAATAAAAAAAACCAACATGGATTTTTTTAAAAGTCCATGTTGGTTTTGCGTTGAAATTTGGTTTTTCAAAAAACCATTTTGAATCTAAAATACCAATTTTGTCCCCACATTTTTCAGAGTGTGTAAAAGATAATTGGTATATCTATATCTGATCCATGTATCATGCTATATATATGAGGGTTATTTTAATTAAACTGACTCAATGTCATGAGATGTCACTTCCAGCATTGCATTTGAAACCAACCACAGAGCGCATGTTTGCAATAACTGGAACAAAGAACCAATCCCCTGTGTACACCAGGATCCCATTTGATAAGGGACAAGATAAATGATGCATGGAATGGCATATGGAATGGGCAGTTGACATTAGCTGTCCCCTACTTCAGCATTAACAGACAGCCCTTTCATTCCATATGCATGGAGCTAGGATGTCAACCAACCCACTCATGGATAGCAGCAACCCTATCCCAATTATGCAGCCACTGCATAAAGTGAACACAGAACATGCATCTCTCATTCCACAATTTATAGTGGAGGCATATGGATTCTAATTCAGTTTCTGTACATGGATATAGTTTAAATTCCAAGCAATGTTTACATATTTATTTGCAAGGACAGCAGATTAAATGGCCTACATACAAAGTTGATGGACCTATAACCCAGTTACATAAACTTTCCACTGTGGAACCTGCAAGTTTAACCACTGAGCAACTAATTTACAATGTTTTAAGAGTTTCATGATACTGCAAACTGCTAGGAGAAGATGCAATTATATTAAAAAGGATTTGTTTTTCATTCATATTTGAAGGATCAGGTTTGGATTTGGATGCACTCCACAAGGATTTTTATTTTTTGGAAATTGCGCAAACATGAGATTACAAATATAACTTGAATTTATCCAAACACATTGTCTTTATTTCGCTACAATTAGGATTTCTGAAATGATAATCTAGCAATATTGAATACATCTGAATTATGATGCAGATAAACCTGCATGAAAGTTTACCAGTTACATTCTGAAACTTTGACCATGCACTTAAATATTCCATATTGGTGACTTGGCTGCAGGATAAATACTGTGCTGCATGGTCTATTTATCTCTATTAATATGTGATCGAGTGCCACACTGTATACAAATACTTTCACGATGTTTGTGTTAGTTCTTTGCACTACAGCAGTTGCACTATCTATAGCAGAGGCATCATTTGATGAATGTCCTAGTGTGACATACAATCTATCATGTCCCTGGAAAAACGTGTGTTATGATGATTTTGGATGCCACTGCGATGACCTTTGTGACCTGCATAACGACTGCTGCCCTGAATACCTACCAAACATTACATTGAATTATCGACATGACTTAAAAATATCCTGCAAAGAGACTGGACTTTCATCTAGCTATATTTCCATTGTTGATACCTGCCCATCTACTGTGAATGACATGACGAGAAAACTTTGTGAGGATGCATCTGTTTCCCAAAGTTTGTTTAGTAAACTTCCAGTGTCAGACAAAAATGGCCTCCTTTTCAAAAATGTTTATTGTGCAGCCTGCAATGACTTGCAAGCAGATGGTATATTGTATTGGAAAGCAAAAATCAACTGCCATGAAGAAGGACAAATAAATTTCACGGAAGTTCACCAAGCATTAAGGAGTGGGGAGTGTTTTCTGGACTATGAGCCACCAAATTATAACATCTACACCAGAAAATGCAGCGATGACATCATCAAAACATGCCCATTGGAATATAAGGAGAATAAATGTACCAAGTTCCATTGTGAGAAGTCTAATTTTGTGCGAAATGTTTATGGCAATAATGACATGGGCAGTGGCAATGTTTATAAAAATGAACACTGTGCAAAATGCAATGAAGCACTAAAATCTGAGGACCAGGGCTCGCCTTTCATGGAAGCATGTGGATTATATCGAATCGAAGGCCTCAGTGATGACCTAAATTCCTTTTTCCCTATTTCCATTATCATAGATATAAATCCATCAGGAGGTGGCAAGGTTGGCTTTCAAGAATACGGTCGAACAGTCAATGAGACACAGTCCCAAACGTGTGATCCCGGATATTTGTTTGATGTACTTCAAAATGAGTGCGTTCTTGTCTATTGTAAGCCTGGATTAACACCAGTGGGCAATATATGCCTCTCTTCTATAGATGAATCTTACACCGATTGTATAAGACATGTTCTATCACCGGGTGACTATGAGCTGTTTGAAAATGGAACAGTTGTTAACAATATGGGTCAAATGTTCAACATCTCGCAATATGAAGACTTTGGCAATGGAACAATAGGTGTGTGTATCTCTGGAGTAGAAACAAAGGTTGTTCTAAAATTTGACAATGCCCAAACAATATTTTCCATAGTGGGTCAGTGCATCTCGATCATCTGCCTCATCATTCACTTGACAGTCTACAGCATTCTACCGCAACTCCGCAATCCTCCGGGCAAGGCCTTAATGGCTCTCGTGGCCAGCCTCCTGGCTGCTCAAGTTCTCTTTCTGTTTGGGGTCGGAAGAACAGATCCTCATGAATTGTGTGTCACAATCGGCATTCTCATCCACTACAGCTTCCTTGCCTCTTTCTTCTGGATGGCCGTCATGTCTTTTGATATTTGTATGACATTCTCAGACTCCCGTGCCACTGACTCGTCCCGTGATAGAAATAAGAAATTCATCAAGTATTGCATAGCAGGTTTTGGATGTCCTCTGATGATAGTGACAATATCTTTAATCCTGAATTATACTCATGGAGTACCTGAAAATATTAGACCAGGATACGGTGAGGGACTTTGTTGGATCGTAAATCGTACATCTTTGATAATTTTCTTTGGAGTTCCAATATTTACCATTGTCTGTATAAATATGTTGTTTTACATTGTAACTTTACGAGCCCTATACAAAATTTCAAAAGCCACAAAATGTGTCCAAAAAGACAAATCTGAGCGCCAACGCTTCTCCCTGTATGTGAAGCTCTCCATCATCATGGGCTTAACATGGCTGTTTGGTATTGTGGCTGTTTTTGTTGACAATGACGTTCTTTGGTATGTTTTCCTCTTCTTCAACACACTGCAAGGAGCTTTCATCTGTGTGTCCTTCATCTTTACCAAGAAAGTTATCAGTCTCCTGAAAGTCAAATTTGCAAAATCACTTCCGTTCATCACTGAAACCACTGGCACTGACAGCACAAAGAGTACTGATATATCCAGAAGATCCAAGGCTATTGCATCGCCTGATATTCCAATGGAGAAAGCTGGCATGAATACGAACAAGGACCTGACATAATGGACTGGACATTAAACTTGTAAAGTTTCGGCTGAACTGTAGATCTTATGGTAAATACAATGTAGTTGGATTACCATTTTCGATAATCAGTCAAACCAAAGAGTATTTAACTAAAGTTTAAAAATTTACTCAATCATCAAATGTTTTGCCAACTGACTGATGATCCACCAAACCAACTACAGTTGCAATCACTCGTTGGCAAAGTAATCTTCAGTGATTTTTTAGCCTATCACCAGGGCGAGTGTAAATGAGTCCTGCATTGGGAGGGGGATAAAAGCGGAGTCAGGTGGTCCATACCGCGAAATACCATGGCCATTATGGATACCAGAGGGAGTTATGTAAAATATGCATGAACCGCATGCCCAGAGGCCCTCTATGGCTTTTTAAAGCAAACATTGCCCTGAAATGACTGGGTGCACTTTTCACCCTATTATCACAAATTCCACGGATCATCGAATGATCATCTGTCAATTCAGTTGAATGTCTGAAATACCCTCCGAGGTGAAGTGGCAGCTGCTTCTGAAAGTGGGCTGTACACTGTACAGTGTACATGACAAAATTATATTATGGGTATTGTGACAAATTTGTCAAGGAAAATTCATTCATTGTTATCCAAATTAAAATCTGTGTCTCAGGTGCAATTTGAAAGTTACTTCGCCACAAGATTCTCAAACTCTGATTTGTTTGCAAAGATCACCTTCCAAGTTTATATGTGTGCACCATGGTGTTGGAGGTCTCGAGGCTGGCCTCGTTCTTGAGGCCGGCCTCGGAGCCATATTTGATGGCCTCGGCCGTGGCTTGGTCTCGGATACCAAATCCTTGGCCTTGCCTCGGTCTCCGGTGTCTTATGGCTAGTGATGGACGCCTCAGGACCGGCCTCGAGGACGCCATATTTTGACGGCCTCTGCCTTGCCTCGGTCTTGGATGCCAAATCCTTGGCCTTGCCTCGGTCTCGCATGTCCTGGCCTCGACTGAATCACTGGGTCACTATACCAGATGCATGTTTATATTTGATCTATTATATAACAACCAATTCCCTATACAGCCTGGCCATTTGGCAAAAAAAAAAGTTTAATTATTTCTCACAATAACAAAGGCCTACATATTATGTCTATTTTAAAAACACTTGACTGATGAGTAAAAACAGTAGGCCTATAATATTGTACTGAAATGTATATTTTATTTGTTGTTCCTCTCTCATTTTTATTACAGACGATTTCATATTGACACTGAGCTTGAATGTTAATATTTTTTCTAGGACATGTTGTTCCATAGGGCAGAGTGATCAATGTCATAAGTTTTCTTTTGTCACTTTTCCCTGCAGAATATTAATTCCTACATAAATATTCACATTCATGATCAGTGTCTATAATTATATTATGAAATCATCTGAAATAAGTATCAAAAGTTGAAAATAAAAATAATTTATCCAAATTACATCCAGTTATATCCAGTTACATCTCACATTTATGCAATTGTAATGAAGGCGACTGTCATAAATAGCAGAATTTTATGTTCTCCATCCATAAATTGTCTTGAAAAATGTGGAGCTGCCTTTAAAGAGGTAGTAAAAGTTGACACCAAAGTCCACACATTCAGTGCTCACCGTTTTTCAACGGGAACGTTTCATAATTTGTCATCTTTCGAGATTCCAGAAAATCTGAAAAAATAATGTGACAAAATGAATAATATAAAAAAACTTGTTGTAGTTGAAGTGAAATAAATATTTGAATGTGAAAAGCCAATTTGGCAAATTTAATGTGAGATAATTATTAAATGTTTATACCGGTATACCACGAAGGACTACAATGTGAAGGAGAAAGATAGAAAGACGTTCACCTTCAATGTGTTTCACTGCTGCCTCAATGGTTGGGAATGATGAGAGATCAGATATATTTGCTGTGTCTAAGACTTTCTGGACTGGAGGCTGAAATAAAATTTTTAAAAAGAGAGAGTAGAATACAACATATTAGTGTGCACAGTGTACCTAGCAACGCTTATCTCATGCCAGTACCTGCCTTTTTATTGAAAAATTAAAACATCAAAAGACTAAAACGTGTCAACGTTCATTACACTTAATTTTCTCCAAATTCAGTCTTAAATTGTAATTGAACAACGAGTCTCAGAAAGCAGGAAACATGCCGACAAGAGACATCCCAGTCCAGTCTCGAGAAAACACATCTTATGTTGCCCGGACAATTAAAAAGTTTAAAGAATAGGTTTCATAACATATTTGCCAAGATCCTTACCCTTGCCCTAGCAATGACCAACTGGAGACCCTGGTCCTGGAAATCTTCGAGTAATGTCTGCAGTCCTTGAATGGCACTGTAGTCCAGGTCAGAGAGATATAGGCAATCCAGAATAACAGAGGTCATTTTCTCTCCTGGAAATGAGAATATGGAAAGATACATGGCTCATACCAAAAGGCGATGGATGGGTGGATGAGTGGGTCTTTACCTTTTCTGCTGTGTAGTTTGTGAAAATAAACAATGCAGACTAGTTTTTAATTTATAAGTATTTAGAATAAGAATGGCGCTCTCATACCTTCAGTTGCAATAGTTGAAACTTTCTCAGTCACATAATCAACCCCTGGGAACCTGAGGCCTTGGTCAATTTCAATAACACAAATCCCATCTCCAACTCTCTGGAGTCAAATGTAAGAAAAAAAAGCATTATTACTCACTACAGTGTCATTTTCACAGTGCAACAGTGGAGTCCTTTCGCATATCAAATTGACAGACTGTCAGCTAATATTACTGACAATCAAGAAAATAAGAGTTTTAGTCTCCCCTTACCTTGATCTTAGGTCTTGCCCAAGGATAGAGCAAAAATAGTTGAGAAACAATTACACCACAAACAATGCCATACTGGAAGTAACATACAACTGATTAGTTCATTTTTACATCACATGCAGCTGCTTATAAAGTTTATATTCATCAGATAAAATTTAGAATTATTCATACCTCGACACCTTTTACGAAAGACATTATAAATGTGACAAACCACGGAATCAGTTCCACTTCTGCAAGGAGATATTAACAACATAATCAATTATCATAAACAGAAGAAGATTGCTAATTAATGCAAGTGTAGGCACAGAGGGCTCATGATCTCTTCACTATAGTTATGATACTTTCTGAATGCTATTAGACCAACAGTTGCAATATTAATATAGCACTGAATGAAAATTCTGGACATGATATACGTATCCTTTTATGTTTGGAACTACGTATTCTGCTAATGGTTGGCCTTAATTTCAGCCCCAGGGCTATCCAGGTCTCCTCACATTGGCACACCATAATAAACAAATTTGCGAAGTTATAATCAAAATGGAGAAATTTAAGATTTAAAATAAAATCATGATTGAGGGCTCTGTCAACAAAGTCCACGTAAGAGCAATTTGAACTTGAAGTTTAAAATCACTTCTAGTTCAAATCACGTATTTAAAACTAATGAAAAGCCAATATAAACACCTGTAGTGAAAGCAATTCATTCATTTTACTATCTCACACACACACCAAAAAACTTATACTGGCTAAGAAATACCACCTACTTTTTATCTTCCATAGTTTCTTGGGGAGGTAGAAAGAAGCTGTGTTGAGCACTGCAGGGATGATGATACCTGCCAGGGCTGGATCAGGGATGTAATAAAACACAGGGGTTAAGAGTGCCAGGGCTAGGAGCACCAACCCACCTGTAACCAATAAATAACAAATTGAGCACAAAAACACATCACCTTCAAAATTTATTTGTCTGTTATTCTTATTTAAAAGATATACTACCACATCTGCGAGACTCAGTAGAGTGTTGGTAAATACTAACTTCAAAAGTATCCGGTTATGTTCGGAAGCAAAGGTATGGATGATTTTTCAGTTTAGTAACAGGATTCCAACGAATAATTACAAATATATTTTAACCATTAAAAAACTGCAATGTAATTCTTGAAACAAACATTATAAAATCATTGGACTCAAAGTCAATTGGGATATGTTTATTTTCATCTTTTATGGACTTCAGAAATGACTTATAAATACATGTATTATAACCCTCTAGGCATGATGAGCTACCCATTTTTTCCAAACATTCAACATTTTAAAATACGCTTTGCTGAGCTATTCTTTGACAATAGGTCAATCTACTAACAGACACAAACATAATCATGATTATTTCAATTTCCAGAGGTTTTCTTTTTCAATGGCATCACAATTATGACCACTTCAAATTTTGAGTTGAAAACTCTAATGGTCAATGATTTGAGATTCAGTATCAACTGCTAGCATTTCTTTGGACAATGGGCCAAGGACAGGTGAACCATTTATTTAAATATTTGGCAATCAAAACCATATTTATATGTTGTCTTGCAACGGATAATCATTGGAAACTGGAAGAGGAGGGAGATGCAATTCTTGTAATTCTTGGCAGATTAGTCTCACCTGTGAAAATACCTCCAGCTGGGGTATTTACCCCACTTTGACTATTGAGGGCAGATCTGTAAGAAAACGACAATAAAAGTTATCTCTCTGACTAAAACAGCTATATATTGTAGCCATACTATGTGCACTATGTGTGAGGTAGGTAAATAATAATTTAGTAGTATTTTTTTAGATTTGTTTTTACAAAAAAACACAAGCAGGGACCAGCAAAATTCATAGGCGTTGGCATCTAGCACTAAAATGAATTATATTTTCAGTGGTAAAACCAGAGTTCACCTGGGGACAAGCTTTCTGTTTGAAATACAAATAATTTTTGAGATTCTTCAGTTTTTAATCTAAGAAATGCCACATACCTTGTGAAGCTGCCACTGACAGGATAAGAGCCAACAAAACTCCCAAGAAAATTACAAGCCCCTGAAAATAGGAATTATTGATTTGTTGAATGTGAAATGTTTTGAAACTTTGGAATCATGTTGCTGCAGCATGACTGAGGATAACTTCCTTTTTTTTTTCAATAAAGTAATAACTTTAAAGGTGAGCCTTAATATCAGCAGAGACAAAATCCGATAGCTATGTTAATTTCTGATATACCAATTAATGTTTGGCTTGTGGCAAGCATCTTCCAGAGGAGTTTTTGACTATAACTTGGCAACTTCGACCATTCCTGCTTGGACATGATTGTGCAAAAATGGTCCGATCATATCGTTACTAAGACATTGTTTTCCTGGCATAATCTATTGACCCAATACATATACATCGACCTTGATCATTAGTCCTGTTAACTTTAATTATAGTATTATTATACTGACATCTTAACTTCGCCATTTTAAAATGTTGTTTCTTTTCCATTTAGCATGTATTTGACATGTAAGCCCAAGTGGCCTGGGTGCGTTTTCCCTGCTTTCAAACTATCTACTTATTTCAGTTGTAAATAATGTCTTCATGCATACATGTAAAAAAAATCATACATACATACATAAATAATAATACCAAGACACGTTTGGGGAGTTATACCTATCACAGTAATAGTATAAAGTTCAAGTTAATAAATTTTATTTTCTACTCACCATTTGCAAATAGTTCTTGATTAAAATCCAGTTTATATTTGTGTTTTCTGGCTGAAGAAGAAAAATTTATCATTATGTGACACATAGATATGGTAAGTGCAGCCCTCTAATTTATGTGACTGTATCCCCATCACAAGGCAAATAGTGACACTTCACCTACTTTTTGTTTTAATTACCAATCATATTCTCCTCTTAGTCCAGACATGCTACAAATTTAATTTGATATCTAATTGAATTATAACTGTAACATTCAGTTCGCCTGAAAAAGACCCTGTCATTACACGTAGTGGTCAAAAGCACTTACCCCCATGTCCCCATCAAGCCTTTAAAGGGCTGTCACAAATCAAATAATTAAATTTTTCAAAAATCAAGACTCACCGTAAACATTAGCGATAGCTATTGATTCGACCATGCCAATTATAGGGACGATGAAAAAGCCAATGCCAATATGCTGCAAAGAGTATAAATCAGAGTCACATTGATTAAATTAATTATTTAGTGGATATTTTTATTGACCATTTTTATGGACTCTTTAAGGTGTCGAAATTCAAATATGACCTCATTTCTTTATTCTTGTTTAATGAAAGTTGGTGCTTTTTATTTTTCAATCAGTGCAAGTTGATAAAAGACTATAAGTGAATATAATGACAAGTGAGATAAAGGCACACATTGTTGAAGGGCTAAAAAAAAGCTTAATACTAAATCTGTATAAAACATCGGACCAAATCATTATGGACTTTCATTGATCAACATAAATATCACTCGTCAAAACTTGAATTTATAGGCTTTATAATGACTTCCAAACATTTCAAAAGAGTGCAAGTGCAATTTAGAGTGAAACACGTGGTATATAGAGTCTACTACTTCTCAAGAGAGAAAATGATCATTCTCCTCATGACCGCCCAACCGGTATCATCATCGAGCCAATATTGCCATAACTTGTACAAAACAAAAATAGTATAAAACGCCCATATACTCAGTTTGCCCACGCATTTTTACGCGCAAAAATGAGCAAATCTGTACACGCGACTGTACAAGGGGTACATGTAAAACAATATAAGTATAATATTTTTATGTTGATGGGGGGGGTACTAAAAATTAGCATGAAACCCAAGTGTGGGGTGCTAAAACCCGCATGGAACTCTAGGGGGGTATCAATATTTGACGGGAAGTTCGGGCAAAATTCCGCCCCGTCATAAATTCAGAACAATCCCAAACTGCAAGACCAATATGAAATAAAAATGTTAGACCATATAAACCATTTCAACTACTTAACTAATAAACCTAGGTAATGAGACGTACACTGAAGATGTCCATGGGCCCATAGAAGGTGGTGTTATCAACTTGAAGGTGGAAGTTTGGAAACCTGAATGGAGGGAGGCCACTGGTGATGTTGCCTGTCAAAGTGAATGGCGTTTTGTCATCAGAGTTCAAGGCAGCTGCCACTCCCCCTGCTATGGCAATCACAATGGCATTCCTGGCTGAGAAAGGTAAATTATAACAGTAAGTAATGTTCATTTTCATTTGGTGAGCACAACAATGTAGATCGAGCATTTTGGTTGGACAAGATATACTATGAAGTATTTGAAAAATCAATGACCCTGTCATACCTGGTTGACACGCCATTTGTAGCGCTAAAAATGTAATGTCATTTGAAATAGCTTGTCGTGTAGAACCCTTTTTTGTTACAGCGTCAAGCGGGTCTAAATAAGAAATATTTGAACGTGCCATAGATCATCTGAATTCAGCTCACTAAAATCTGCTCATTCGATTTACTTCAATTTTTAACCATCCTTGCTTATACAATCAATTTGAAACTCTGCACTGGAGCTGACACTGATGCTATCGCATAATAATATCTGTCAAAAAGAATAATCTAAAAGCCTCTGTTGCTATATCTTTTTAAAATGGATCAATATATCATGACAGGATAACTGCCAAATGGTTCAGTTAATGTCTTTCTATTGAAGTATCGATCTATCTTGTACTTACCAGTCGTCACGTAATATAAAATCTTCACCGCAACAAGTTTAGCCATCGATGGCTCTTTCATATCAAATTTTATCTGGCTCAACTTCTGTCAAACAGAACAAAAAAGATGAAAATGGTGTCATTAAAGATTCATGCATTTTCACTTTGATCCTTTATCACTCAGCGTTTTACAAGTGATTTTACAATTTAATAGACAGTCATAGTTTACTACTGAATAAAATCAACATTTAAAGAAGTAGAGTAAATAGGGGAGACAGTAGGTCACCCTTTTTTTATATTTTGCACTTGTGACCCAAGAGCTTTCAATTTTTTTAACAATGCCATACACGTGTACTGAGTTCCTGTATAATGCATAATAGCTTGAGTGTGGCTCATAGTGCCCAGGGCCCTTGGGAAATTTCATCTTGGGGTGCATGTCACTAATGTCCACTTATTGTCCAGTGAATCCCAGCATTTTAAAAATGTTATAATCTTAGCCTTATAATGAATTACCTTTTTTACAGCTGGTCGATTTGTTGTGCGAAATGGTAGGAAAATTTCATCATGAAAATAGGTACCACTAAAAAGTTGCAATTCATAATACAGGTGATGTGTCTGAGTCTATTTAATACTGCCTTTTGGTGACTGGCAAACAAATGGATTATGAATCTGATTCTTACACTAAAATCAGTCATGACAAATGAAATAAAGCTTTCTTGATTATAACTGATTAAACAGCTATGTTGATAATGACACATCACCAGCTATCATGAGTCACAACGGGATTTTTCAAATTAAGATGGCCCCTATTTTTTCATAACGAATGAACCAGCTGTAAGTAGATCAGTTTTAATGAAATTGTACGAATTGGTCGAATATGACTGATTTAAAAGGTCAGTTAGTTAAGATATGATATCAATCACAGCAGACAAGATCACTGAAGTATCATGTTCTCTACTGCAACCTGATTGTAGACTAGGCACAAACTCCTACAGTCCCTTTCATATTTAGGTGGAATCTCAAGTTATTTTCTATCTTGTTGAACTGTCAACAGCACTGACCAGAACTTGAGATTCAACTGTAACATCAACTAAATATTCAGTTAGCCTTAAGGAAAAAAAGGGGGAAATATCAAACCTTCATAACCAATACCACAAACATGACAAGCGCACCCATTCCAAAGTCTGGCAACCTGAAGGAAAAGGAAAGAAATTAACATTGACATACATTAAACATACCATAAATTATTCACACAACCAAAAATGGTTTTCATTAAGCTGAAAGATTGATTTCCATAATTGTTGTGTGCAATAGTTATCATTTCTATGACCACAACATAATTCAAATGTAAAAACTTTGAAAGCTTTTTGCTGATTGATTTCACTCAAGGCCAAGGAGTTGGCAACATGCCCTTTTTGACTGTTTTTCGACATTTGTATTTTTCATTTTATGAATAGGTAATAACTATTGACTCAAAGTATATTTAATGGGATTACCTAGTATATCGTACATTTTTGCATATTCCGATAACCTGAGGTATAAACTGTCTGGGAATATTTTTTAGGCCAAGCCATTTCTGTAATAAAATCACAACATATATAGTTTCATTCCTCAAAATGAAAAGTTCACAAGGATGATACTTTTATCACCTTGTTATAGCACAATAGCATCAATCATATTTTTACCAAACAAGAACCAGAGTAGAGTGCATGGTTACTTTCATGTGATGAGCAATCGCGTTTTTGGTCAACTCTATGTCAGCACGTTATAATGCACAGTTTTATTTCATGAAAAAGCATTCGAGCATTTTAACCAAATACAAAGGAACAAACACAGGCTCAATGAACACCCTAAGGTCAACTTAATAACTTTGGCACTCTCTACAAGTGGACCGCTGTTACATTGCCACTCTTTTTCCAGCCTTGGCAGATCAGAACCTATGCTGTCATGTGTTGCCATCTAGTGACTAGTGTGCTATTCCGCGAGCGCCTGCGAGCGGTCCACATCATTTCAGTCTGACGAACTCACACAATCATGTCTGGAAGAAACCGGGGCTGTTTCTAAGTGTGCTGATGGTCTTGTCTACTTCCTTAGAGAATGTCATTGCGGATACATCAATGTTGAATAGAAATTTTGTGAATGTGCAATGAAATTGAAACAATTTCTTGGGACAGTAATGCTGTCTGGCAAGTATGTTATGCCAACATAGCAGAGTTGTTAAAACATCAGAGTACCAAAAACTTGCTAGCATTCCTTGTACAGTTGAAGGTGAAAAAATTAGTCAATACAGTGTAGAAACCTGTCAATAATTAAATGATTATGATGTCAGCACTCTGAATGTGTCTGCTGTTAAGGATTGATCTCTCCTTAGAGACATTCTTGCAGTGGCGTCCCTGCAGGGGGCATGTGTAGCTACTCCCCATATTGGACTTGTTCCCCTCCCAGGTGCCCCCATATGAACTCTATAAATTTGGGTAATAATATAGATCTACAATTAGTGTTGCGGACGGCCCTCCAGAAAATTGTGGGCCCCCAGATGCCATCCCGCTCAAGAGCCCCTATTTCTGCCACAGCATTCATGATGTAAGAAGTTGCATGTCACGTGGTGGCCACAGACGCTCATCGCAATGACCATTATATTGCTTTATAACATTACATCTACAAGTGATGACTAACAACATCAAAAGGAGCACCCAATCAAAATGCCATGCATATAAACAGAATATTTATATTCACCTTTATTTGCCCCACCGCAATGGTAATTGCTGCAGCCGACGTGAAGCCATTAATAACAGGATAAGGAATGAATTGTAGCACAAATCCTGCAAATGAATTATCACTGTTATTAACCCACAGCAATAACAACAACACCCTCCAATAAATATGCACTCTGTTCATAGCATGACAAACATGACCTGATGCATAGACGTACACTACCCTCCAAAAGTTTGAATACACCTGAAAAGGTTATGTTTCTTTCAAAAATACATCACCGTCAACAGCATTTTAATTGAATACGTATACCAAACAATATGTAAGCTCTCATTGAGGCTATTTGGTGTCTTTTTTTGATGTTTTAGGCTATAAATTTAAATAATTTTCTCGATATATCAAATTATGACTTTCTATGAAAGCTGTAAAAACATAGTTTTCTTCCAGCTTTATGAAATTTAATCATTTTTCATACGTTTCCACCTGTTTACATGATTTTAACAGTTGTTTCAGACCAGAAAATAGCCGTTTGAAAATTAGACAAAAATACTTATTTTGGCTATTTTTGGGTCAAAGCAAGGGTGAAACGACTCAGCTAAAATAATTTTCACTTTAGAAGACACAGTGAATAATGATAGTTCATGTTGGCCCAAAATAATCTAAAATTTGTAATTTTGAGTGGACGAAGTCTAATTTTTAAACAGTCTTTTTGTGGGTTTGAAACCAAGGTTAAGATCTTGTTACAACTGTGGAAATACTTAAAAAATGGTTAAATTTCAAAATGCTAGAAGATAATTGGGCTGAAACAATTTTTAATAAAAAACCAAAAATTGCGGCTTCGAGAAAATATCAACATTTGTACCAAAATGACCTAAAATCACAATGCAAAGATAACTTATGGTCTTAATGTGAGTTGTGATATTATCTGATGTAGGTATAGAATAAAAATCGCATTCAAAATCAAGTATTTTTAAAAGAAACCTAACTTTTCCGGGTGTATTCAAACTTTTGGAGGGTAGTGTAGGAGGTCAATAAATTTTAGGGGGGGGGGGCCTGCCCAGAAAATATGGCCCAAATTGCCACAAAAATTTAAGAATAAAAATTTTCTGTCCGAAAGTCCACGAAAAATTGATTTTCCCCCCAGCCCCCCGGTCTCCTACGCCTATGACCTGATGTATCCAGAAGGCATACCAATATTAAGCGGTGTCAGCCCCAGCTACAGAATCGGGGTCTTACAATGCACAGATTCAGATTAAAGATGTTTTCGGGTATTTAGTATTTGTAAATTTTTTTCCACGTAAGGCAAAGAGGATCTTGAAAACATGGAACCATGAACATTGGGTGTCAAAGTCAACAGATGTTCCAATGTTTCTTTTCACTGTGAATGAGTCACAGAGCTCTTCAAACATGACATTAGATTACTGGATTAAGGACACACATTTGACTCCGACATTCAATTATAGTAAAAAATTGGTCTTCGTAGAAAATGAATGCAAGAAAGGTATACTTCTTGGCGTTACATTGAATTGAGGACATAGCATTTCTTTTTAACATTAAATTTGATAAAAAAATTGTTCTTCACATCAAATAAATACATGGAATGTGCACTTCTTGGCGATACATTGAATTGAGGACATAGTATTTGACTTCAACATTAAAAATATGTCTTCACAGCAAATGAATGCAACAAAATTTAAAGTGTGATATGTGAAGTCCATGAAATTTAAAATTTAGTAAAAATAGTGAATAATTTATTTATAGAGCGCAGACTAGAGTTCTTTTAAACCTTCAGATGCGCTTTACAATGTAAAAATAGTTTAACATTAAAACCAATATCAAACATTTTTGTGTGTTTTTGATTGTTTTTACTAAATTTCGTTCATTTTAGATTTTTTTACTAAATTTTTTGTTTTAGATTTTTTGACTAAATTTTTTGTTTTACTTTTTTTTTACTAAATTTTCACCATGAATGAACACAGGGAAGGGGCGGGTCCTGACCTGACAGCGAACTAAGGATACAGCATTTGACTTAACTGTTTTGAATTTTGATGTGCACAACACATTGTCTTCACATTTTACATTACATTGTACGTATACATGCAACAAATCTGCAGTCCTTTACCATACATTATGTAAACTTGTTAAGATGCACTTTATTTACATTGAAATTGAATTTTGGTGCAGCATTTGGTTCTCATGCTGAATTAACAAATGTAATGAAGGTCCAATTCTTGACTGACAGTGTCATCAAATTTATAGAAAAGTATTGACTTTGACATTGAATTACAGACACAGAATTTAACTTTGATATTGAAATAAAGGCACGTGTAAAGTGCAACATTTAAAATTTTACGAAACGCGTGTTCACATTTTTAAGCTACATTTAACATTTTTTCAGGTCACCATAAATCAATCTTATCACACAGAACGTTTTTAGCTGTCACAGCCACTCGCTGAGATAATCCATTAAATTGACTCCAATCTAATGGAGCAAGTGATCTCAGATAAAGCGGCTGTAGATGGCCAAGGCAAAGACTGGTTGTCCTCAATAAACAATCCAAAAAAGATGGCAGATGGATTTTGTGGTGTTATATACAGCAGGACATAAAACATACCGCAAAGCAGGGGAAAGTTTGCCATCTAATTTACCCCACTGAATTGGAGACATGCCACCTTTCCCCACTGACACAATTTCTTGGGTAAGTTGGCCAGCGGGGAGAGTCGGCTTGTCTGTCATTCAGTGGGGTAACTTAGGTGGTAACTTTACCCCGGCGAGCCAACTTTCCCCCTGCTGTATCAATTATTCATTTATTTAATTTTCCTGGTGTTAAGTTGACCTACCATGCAAGCATTATGACATGGCATTTCTACCTACTCACCGATGAAATGGTTAAGTATAAAAACAAGCTTCGATGCAAGAGCATACAGATATCAATGTCCAAATTTAACTTTAAACTCCCTTTGACTCAAAGGTGTTTTAATGATGTGAATGAAAACCAATGGTTCTTTCTTAAAAAGTCAACAATAATTGTTTCACTAAACAATCACCAACCAGTGGACTTTCCCAATATTAGTAATTATAATTTTACTTACCTAATGATAGTAATCCCATGACCAACTGTACTACTCCTGTAAAGAAGGTCAGAACAATGGCAAAGGTAGGGTCCTTGTCTATCGGTGAAAGAGCAAAAGTCGCTGTCAATAGTCCCATGACCACAGTTGGGCCGAGCGTGAGATCCTTCGAAGTTCCAAAAATTGTGTAGATGAAGCTAGCCATAAGTGCAGTGTACAAGCCATACTAAAAGGTGTAACAAATAATAACATGCTAAAGTTACATAAGATGGAGGTGAACATACAAACAAAACAGAACATACATTAGTCCTAGTAGTACCCTTGTAGTAGTAATATTTCTTAGTCCTGCCGCAGGACGCAGAGATATTTTTTACCAATGCAAAATAACAACATAAAAATGTTATTATGAAAATAACATATTGGCAGAAAGGTATATATTAATTGGTAAGAGCCCTTTACCTCAGGAGAGAGTTCAGCCACCTGAGCGTAGGCCAAGCCCTGAGGAATGACAGTGAGACCAACGGTGAGACCACCAATGATGTCCCCTTGTAGGAGACCACATCTGCAACAACAAACAACATTTAGTGCAAAATCCCAACATCAAAAAGGCCACACAACAATAACACATAAGGTAATTATCTCAATCCAGATGTAGCATTGTCCATTTTTGCTTGAAATTTTACGATATATTATCATGCAGACAATTTGTACCGCAAGGGCCACACAACATGCAGGTTGGGAGTCATTCTGGTGGAGAGGACGGAAAAAAACAAGACACACAAAACATTTTACTGGGGTTCTTACATAACCCTGCAAGGCTGAGGAGTATTACATATATGTTCGTATCCTTCATACACACAGTTCAATCTAAGATATTCTGTGAATTTTTGAAACATTTAAAGTCCTTTAAGTAGAAACTGACCTATTTACCATGTTGCTTTCAACCATACATAATCATCTCACACATTAAAAAAGAATCAAATGACAATTGCTCTCTTCCAAAATTTTAAAACAAAATATCAACATTAAATGTACACTACAAATTTTCAATTGTGTTATAACCTGTATTTTGGAGCCCATTTGAGAATCGGAAAAGTATTGAAAATGGTCTTGACGCTGAACATATTTCTAAAGTGACGCTTGCAGTTGACCGATTTGCACAAACTTCCTACTTCCGTACAGAATTCCCTTACTCCGTCACATTTTTCTTGGATGCCTGAAAATAAATGTTGTAGAAGTCTCATGAAGTATTCTGATAAACCTTGTACAATAACAACACCTCTCATCTGGATTCTACATGTCCATAACATAGTACACAGTCATGCAGTGAAATTACCATATATATAATGAAAAATTTAAAATGTAAAGAGGATCACAATTATAAGTTTAATGGAGATTATCCCAATCCAGATTCAGACACATCATTGATAATTTACAGTATAATATCATGTATAGTCAATTTGTAGCATGAGGACCATGCACACAACGTGCGGGCAGTGCTGGGTTGGACTCATGCTGGTGTCCAGAGAGAATGGCAAAAACATGACACAAAATATATGACCTAGGGCACTAACATTTATAACCATGCAAAGCACATGGTTTATGTGTGAAATAATATAATAATAGGTATCAGAGTTTATAAGAGTGGCCAAACTTACAGTATCAAAATCAACAAACATGCTAATGCTTTTTACTGTATTTTAAAATGCGACTCAACTCCAAGAGTGCTCAAACATTTGCACCGTACTACCACTACATTACTAACATATTACTATTATATTAGACAGATAATTAATATATATAGTAGTGAAGCCTTTTGAAGAATGAATGATGAGATGGGAGAGAGTGCTCAACATGTTACATACATGTATTTACCCCATGTGAGGGAGATTTTACATTACCAACAAAGACACTGATACAATTGGGGCTAAAGAACTATACAAATTGCATATTCCCTCTCCAAAGGTGAATAGCCTACATTTATTAGGGTTATCTAATGCCACCAAATTACCCATATGTCCCCTATATATCCTCTTACCAATATTTACGTCATTCTGTGAGCAGGTCAGAGTATGACAGGCCATGATAGAGATATATTGGAATTATGTTTGCTTGCACAATGGTCTATAGGCCATACACTCAAGTGAGCCCCTTGTATTCCTGGCATTAATGGTCTCCTTGTTGCCTTCAGACCAAGTGATGAACAAATATGTAGAGCCAAAATATCGGATTGTATTAGAAAATGACATTTAGTTACATTACACTGGATGAGAAAATGTTTCAGTCGTAAAATTACGAGTGCTTACAGTCATGCACCAAAATGTTCCTTTTGAGGTCTTATACTTGTAATGCTATTCTTAATGACTCATATGTATTAAATAAGGTCATATCACTTACTTTTCATGCTACCAAAAATCAAGTCATCAAAAGGAATACCAGTCAAAATCTACTTTTTCCAAAATCTACTTTTCCATAATCTACTTTTCCTACCAAAATCTACTTTTTTTGAAAACCAAAATCTACTTCATTTTGCCAAAATCTACTTTTTCCAAAATCTACGTTAGAAAAGAAAAAGTTATTTAAACCTTAACTTAGTTTAATTTATTTTACATTACCTTTATATGTTTAAAATACATAACTTTTCTTAAACTTATACAAAAAGGTTTGGGTTCAAATGCAGATAGATGCATTTAAATATATGATTGATAATACAATTGAGCCAAAGTATCTGAATACAAATAGCGCTATATTAAGTTAATATTAATATTATTATCAAACATCAGAAATCGCTGCAGAGGCCACCCAAAAACATCCTGTATGAATATAAAATTGCAATTCCTGCAATTTTTTTGTTCTATTACCATATAAAGTAGTTGTGAAATACATGAAAGATTACTTACAATTTGTAATCATTCACATAATTCACGTTCTTGTATTTGCTCTTTTGATCATGGTATAAATTTGTTGTAATTAAGACTGATCCAGGAGCTCTGGTCTATTCCTTTAAGTTTTTAGTGGATTATATATCACTAAAACATTATTTTGGCAAAGTAATTAAATGAAAAATAAATAAATAATTTCAAGGAGATTTTGTCAAAAGTAGATTTTGGGAAAAGTAGATTTTTGTAAAATTAAGTAGATTTTGACATAAAAAAGGAGATTTTGTCAAAAGTAGATTTTGTCAGACGTAGATTTTGGAGAAGTAGATATAGGGAAAAGGAGATTTTGACTGGCCCCCATCAAAAGTCAGTGAGTGAGCTACACCAATCACCAGTGAGGTCACAAGTCACCCAACGACAAATTGACAGTTTATTCTTATGTGAAAGATTGGGCCTGTAGCGACATCATTAATGCCCTCAAACCGCAGAATGCACTTATTTGTGAATGAGTGCCATTGAGTGTTGAGTATGATGAACAATTAATAACAAGAAACTTCAATACATGTCTGGATGAAGTGTTTGGAAATGTCATAAAAGTCCATGCCATGTCAAAATCGTTTTTGTCTGGCCAATGAAAAATGGTGTACAAACAATCTAATGGTGTTATCTTTTCCGATGACTTAACAGCGATGGCATTCAGCAAAAAAGGAAGCAAATTAATTTTTTGGCCTACATTGTCAGAATTATTCATGATGATAATGCGCAGCAATAAATTGAATTAACAAAAGTCTGTCTTGAAAAAAAAAATCCCTACCATACCACCAGAAACCTCCTTCCAATTAAGTTGATTCAAGTCCTATGGTCCAGCAGTTTGGTAATCATTCAGATGTATTGAAAATAGGGCAGAACTAGTGATAATGCTGACTGTCACATTGAACACAAAAGAACTGACCTGATTCAAATTTATCATAAAAACAGCAACGTCGTCAGACATTAATTCAACAACAATGTAATCCATATTCCAAAATTGAAATGAAATGCAAATTACGAATGTTGCCCGTACGCAATTAAAAGTTGGAATAACATTGAATGAACAATTTTTTAGAGATGCTTGCTTGCTTGCAAGCGGCATCTCTATTGTGGGAGGATGGCCCTGAAACTTATGACAACTGCCTTGGTCATGCTGTTTCATCTCTGTCATTAAAACTTTGCATACAGTCTCAATAGAATTTTATCTTGCGTTGATAAACTTTTGGTGTCTTTCTGAGATGAAAAAAATTAATTAAGAAAACAAACAGGCTGACTTTCTGCAGGTCAAAGGTCAATCACCAAAAGTAGGTCACAGGCCAGATACCCTCCAGCAGGTCTCACATGCCAGATACCCTCCAGCAGGTCTCACATGCCAGATACCCTCTGCAGGTCTCACATGCCAGATACCCTTGTGCAGGTGACAGGCAAAGGGGTAGATACTATCATGGGCAGTCCATCTACAAGCATCTCTTAAAGTGCTTGCACGTTATTTTTGAACATGGAAATGCTCTTCATCTGCATTTAAGGCCCTTTGTTTGCCATTAGATGGCTCATTAACCAGAAAATGAGTAGCTTCTATTGGTTTCAGGGAGAGAGCCCGTAATATTAGCGCAGCAAAATGGCCAAAGACCGTTTCACGAAGTGAATTGAGCACAAGAGAGGTTTCAAAAATCTGTGCAGCAATGGTGTGAACATCAAGAGTCCATAGCAGGGAATTAGGTCAAGTGGGTCCAGCTTCTTATTAATGATTTAGTTTCGTATTTAACAAAACTTTGCATATTCATCTTCAAAAGTGTCTTAAAAATTCTATTTTCGGAAGCAATTTTTCCTATACCAATAATCTTTATGGAAAAGTTAATTATTAGCCTTGACAAGCTAAATTAAATTATTAACACATGATTAATTTCATTTCAAAAGAGACAAGAAGAAAACATAACAAAATTAAAGTAGATAACATGATCTTTATAACTGATGATTATGTAACCAATAAAAATGACCACAACAATCATGCAGAATGCTTGAACTCTATGAATCATCCTGGTTCAACAATGATGACACAATTTTATTATGTGGGACACTTTATTCAGGACAGTCACTGAATGACAGAGAGCCCTGAACCCCTTTACATTTGGGACATGTGCCTTGCATGTAAATGAACATTGGTAGGTATAGCTAGGTTTGGGGCTCACACACGGCACATTGGCATTTATTTCTTTAACCCAGCTGCAAATTAGCCTTGAGAAAAGCTTGTGAAACTTGTAGATAAAATTATTAATGTCCATTGTGTCCATACAAACTACATGATGGTGCATATCAGACGGGAGCTAAATTAATACTTAACATTTTCTTGATCAAGACACACATTTAATTGATCAGGACAAATAAATTGCAGGATGTTCTCCCACACATGATTTTGCATGATGCACACCACTTTTTCTTCAAACTCCAGACATTATCAACTTTATGGTTTTGTACAAGCCTTTTTTGGAGTGTGGATTTAAACTGCAAATTAAAATTGTACAAAGAGTGCTGACAAAAATGTGCCAGCCTCTCTCATCCTGGTTGTTAGGAAAATGTTTAGCCCCTGTTATTTATTTGTATGATGCATTGTAGGCCAATTTTTTACACCAATCCCATTCATCTTTCATGTCCTGATAATTCATAAACTATGTCAGTATCCAAAATAATTATTGACCAGCCAGCATGCAGTTGGGATAATCAGAGTCTACTCTTGCTTCATCGATGATGATTAATTGATAAAGCAAATAAATAACCACACAACTATATTTCTATCAGCTTTTTTTTTCCATTAAGCATAATTTGGTGATTGGTGATTGATTTATTAATAATTGAACTAGTCAATTTTTTTATTTGGTTTACTATACTCCTCTCCTCTACCTTATTATATCATATTTCATAGAACCCCATTACTAATTGTGTATAATAAACAACTTGCAACACAACATAGAAATGTTTAATAGCTTTCAGTATAATGTGTGGTACTCTGCTGTGTAGCAATGTCTCAGCACACTTGGTAGAGGGCAGGTTAGTGTGTTTCAACACTTCATCTCCTAACTCACTTCTTTTACAGTTACATAAGAGCACCATAATTTTAGCAAAGGTATACACAACAGAAGATCTGAAGAACAAAAAAAACTTCAGGTAAAAAAACACAAAAAACAAACACTTACCTGTCTGGGCATCCTCAATGGAAACTCTCACAGCCATGGTTCACTCTAAAAAATTTCAGACAAAATTGGTTTTTTAGATTCAAAATGGTTTTTTGAAAAACCAAATTTCAATGCAAAAAACCAACATGGATTTTTTTAAAAATCCATGTTGGTTTTGCATTGAAATTTGGTTTTTCAAAAAACCATTTTGAATCTAAAAAACCAATTTTGTCCCCACATTTTTTAGAGTGTTCGATGATAATGAATGATGGTTGATAAAAATAAAGTTAACTCTTGAAGTATTCAGCAGATTCAGCAGATTATAAATAAATTGTGAATCACATGTTATACACAGTGTGTACAGTTGCTCAATGAAGTTCAAGATACATGCACATAGAGTAGGTATACACTAAAACTGCACCCAGACAAGCTACTGCCTCCTCACATGACTGACCTTCAAGTAAGCCTGCATGTGTGTCTACCGGCATTTCAGTTTCAAACATATATATAAGGACATTCCATGTTGACCAACTACTCTGTCAGTTTGCAAGTCTTTGTCAAGTGTCACATGTCATACAGTAGATTAGATATAATATGCACTGATTATACAGCATACATGGACCTATATAGGCCTATATCTGTCTCCCCACGTGAATGACCCAAAAAATGCATCAACTGTGTCTCTAAAAACAGGACTCTTTTCTGATGGAATTAAGAACACTTTTGTGAATCCATAAAATGTTCTAGTTTATTTCTGGGATCACAAAATTGAGTTCTCAGCAAATTTGTGAATGGTGAAAAAATAGACAAATTCTCTAAAACATATCATCAAATAATTCAATTTCATTGCAACAGGTCAACTCAGTGGTGCCCTGCACGGTAGATAGTGGATGGCTAGGAGACCAATATTGAGTTTTATTGGCCGAAGCCGTAATATTGGTCGAGGCCGCAGGCCGAGACCAATATTACCTGCAAAGGCCAATAAAACTCAATATTGGTCGACTCAGCATCCACTCTTTGTTATATTCTGCACCAAAATTTTCAGAATATTGGTTTTTCTAAAGATACTTAATTTTTTTATATGAAAATTATGTACTTTTTCCCATTATTTACAATGACCATATTCATTAAATGATAGATTGACATTTCGAGAAGTTAGATTTCCTCCTACCCAGGCCTTCCCTTATTTAAACCAATTAAGTGCATGGTTGCTGCTAAGAGCATAGGGGCACACCAATATCACTCTCCACACACCAATAACACTTTTAAGACACCAATATCATTATTTATTTGCGTGTCATGTGACTGATCTCCTGCTACATGATTGGCCTTAAAATTTTGATGCAGAATATATATATATTAATTTGATGCAGAATAGGCCTATATATATTTATCATATTAAATCATGCCGTTGCACTGTCAACTCAATTCACACAAATAAAGAAAAATAGGCCAAACAAAGAAATTATCTTTGTCAGTTTAATATTTTTTGTCGGTGATTGTCTGGCTTTTCATTTGATACACTGTAAAACCGGCTCCGTTATTTTAACGGCAGTTACCGTAATGAATACAAAAAAGGTGCCATTTTACGGCAGAAAACTGTTGTTTTAATTTTACGGCATTTACTGTTGTTTTAACGTTTTAAACTGCCGTAAAAGTAATGCAGCTGGGTTTACAGTGCAGTCAGTGAAATCCACTTTTATCGCAAAAGTTTATGGCATATTTCTTTGTATTTATTGTGAGTCTATTTCTCTGAGGGATATTCTCCAATGAAAACAATCATCCCATAGTGCTGTCAACTCAATTAATACTACGAAAATGTCAATATATGGAATATTTCTTTGTTATTTCAGTATTTAATGTCCGTAATTGGCTTTTATTTGGCAGTCAGCGCAATGGGATATAAATATTGATAAGTTGTCTTTCATATTTTATCAATACAGATGAAAAGCTAATGACAATAAAAAAGATCGAAGTACCGAGTTAGTGCCATTCATCATTTTAAGCATCAGCAGGTTTACACAGTGCTTTTTTATCAATTATTTTAAATACAGTTCATTGCCAGTTGGCTTCCAGATTAAACTTCATTGTGTGACTTTGGCCTTTATAATCTCACAGTAAACTGTTGACAAATGACAAGTACTTACAGAAAGCACTGGAATGTTTCACGTGAGGTCATGTATATCCCTATACAATGTATCCATGCCATGTTATTCTGTACAACTCGTTAGCAGTTTGTGAGGTCATATCATAATACTTGCAATGCTGTTAGGAAAAGCCATTTAACGTATCACAACACTCATCAATGAGGTTACAAGATACTGAATGACAAATTGACAGTTTACTTCAAGGTGCTTGATAGGGCTTGAACAATGAACATTGTGAGGTCATTGATGTCCACCAACAGCTGAATGTAAATTATCGTCATTTGTCGACTGTAAATGCACACTTCCAAGTCAGTGAAGTCACCACGTGCCATTGCTGTTGAGTATTATAAAATAATATAGCTTTCTGACTGACTTTCTGTTTTATCTCTTAAAATATTTAATTGCTTGTTACCTTCATGAAAAATTATGATTTGTGAGCCTAATGTTTGAAAAAGATCAATGACCGATGCTTTTAGAGGACTCAGTCAGTTTTAACAGACGCATGTTCTACATGAACTGTATATACGCTGTTTCTTATACCCCATCTTCCTCTTTACAGCCTGTAAAACTGATATACAAAAAATGAGTGTTGGTTAGTATACTACTCAACTAATTCAGAGGTGTTCCATTCACCCATTCTCTGGACAAACCATGAAAAATGAGGCTTTCTCAATGCTTGAATTAATTTGATACATTGTATTGAACAGTTAGGAATTGCTATCCTGAAAACACACTAACTGGTGCCTGAGAAATTAGCATTTTTGTGTAAAATTCATGTCGGGGCTCATTGGGACACTCAACATGGGGCACACTTTATGGGAGCACATTTGTGAGTTTCCAAGTCGACAGAACAACCTGGGACAGCACACAATAGGTGTACACTGTACAGGCCACAATGAATTGAGGCAGGATTATCATGCTTTGTGAACAAATTTATAGTAAAGCAATATGTGTTACTTACATTGATGTCCGCACCCACGACAGTTTATGTCAAATGTTTAAAATTGTTTAAAGTTATCAACTATCTGCACTACAAAGTGTTATTGCACTGTATATGGTGTTACACACTTCTCCTAGTGGAAACAGTGTGGCAAAAGTTTTTTTCAAATGGCGTCGGGGCACATTGGGATGGTTATGATCACTTTACATTATGCTGTCTGGCTGCAAAAGGGTAGGTATAGTCTAATCTCTTATGCCTTGGATTTAAGCTCAATAGCACTGGTGATATTCAAGCAAACTTCTGGGTTGCTCAGTCTTTTCAGCATTGAATAAAATGAGTAGAGATAAACTGAAAGACAAAAATAAGTTATCACTTTTCAATTTGAAAGAAAAAAAATTCTTCGAACTTATTTGTTGCGTGTCCAATGTTCTAGACATTGACAATGACCAATTAGTCAGGTTTACATATTCTTGTCATGGGTCATTGCCTCTGGACTGGTACAGGTAATGAAATGCAGTAATTAGGCTAATCCTTGAGATCAGATGCCCTTAACTGCACAAAAAGTACCCAGAAAAGTTCCTTGATCTTTCCTGAGTTGGGATAAGCCAACAGACTGCCATTGGGTAGATTCTCCATTAAGCAATGAGGCTCAGCAGTTGGGATGCTGGTGGCTGGCATATCCCAGAATGAGGTTGCAAGTCAGAGGGGCTGCTCCCAGCCAGCAATCAGCAAGCTCATGACCAAGTTTGGTCTAACAGGCTGAATGAAGGACCTTCTAAAACCAGGAAGACCTGCAGTCACAACCCATGATCATGAATCTGGTTGACCATTTCAAGACCATTTCAAGACTGCCACATCCACAGCTGCTGCAATTCCATGTACTCACAACCCAAGATTGAGTGCCAAAAACAGTTATGAGATGGGTCACTGGGCACTGTAAGAAAGCCTGGCAGCCATACATCCATGCAAAAGGCCTGCTTTGACAGATCTGTGAACTCTGTTTTCTGACCTCCTGATGTTTATTCATTATTGCAGTGAAATGGGTCTGCCCAGACTTTGTTTGATCTGATTTGTTGAAAAAATACAGAATTACAAACTATTTTCATGTGCCATCCAGGTATTTTTCCTCCAGGACTTCATACCACAGTCTCCTGAAGAGGTGATAACTTATTTTTGTCCTTCAGTTTATGAAGGGTCCCATTTGCGCTGGTGTCCCCCACTATTTGTCACTGCAATAGAACGACAGAGACACTGACAGTACTCATGGTGCAACAACGTGGCAGCACTGTACATGCTGGACATGACTTCCTATTTGATCAAAACATTGGCTTGGAGAAAGCACATGTTTCAGAAAAAGTCAACTCATATAAAATCAAATTGCTGTCAGCTATAGAAAACCACTTTGAACTGTGTACAGCCATGGCCGTTAGTTTTCACTCAGCTGCCATGCTTCACCATGGTGCTATCGTTGTGATCTATCATAACAAAGCAAATACTTGCTCAATCCTCACCAAATTGTCAGGAATTACAGTCTGTTACAGTACACAGTAGCAGGTGTTCTGATAAAAAAATTTGAATAGAATAATATTACATAAGGATTGTATGGCAAAATACTAAATAGAGGAATTTTAAGCATATAATCAGTTCTGATGCCATATGTCACAATAATAGTCACCAAAGTGTCTGAATGTGTTAGGTATATATCAAATTAATAATTCATGACAAAAATACAAATAAATACATAGCTTGACTGTTGATTCGTCGGATTTTAAAGAAACCATTTTGGCTTTAAATATGGCCAAATTCTAAGTAGGTGTAAAAAGATAGAACTTCACCTTATCTGAACAAAAAATTGTGTTAAACGCTTACCATAGATGTGGAGTTTAATAAAACAAATTAATTTTTATCGGAAGAAAATATTTTTCCTACTTTATTCTTACTTGAAAAATTAATAATTTTTGTAATTATAAACAATTCCAGCAAATCCGATGAGAAAATGTTAAATCTGCAGAATTAATTGTGATTTTGTCATGAATGCCTAATTTGGTGTGTGCTAAACACATCCAGACACTTTCGTGATTATTGCCATCCTGCAAATGATATTTTACATCAGAACTGATTATATGCATAAATTTTGCAACTAATTTAGCATTTTTATTATATAACATTCTTTCTTTCAACTAAATTTTATCAGAGCACCTGCTACTGTGTACAGACTATAATTCCTGAAAATTTGGTGAAGATTGAGTAAGTATTTGCTTTGTTATGATAGATCAAAATGATAGCATCATGGTGAAGCATAGCAGCTGAGTGAAAACTAACGGCCATGGCTGTATGTAGTCACTGTGGACCTAATCTATGCGAAGTGTAACCTTGGAACATCTTTGATATTTGACTAACAGCCTCCAAACTTTCAATGTGAGTTGGCAAAAAATTCTGTGTTGACATAGCCATAGGAGAATTTTCTCTTACCTTTCTTGTCAATAAGTATCCTAGGATTTGTCCTGTTAGCCATTCCAAATAATAGATATCCCATGCATTATAGAAAATCACAAAAGACTGTGATAAATAACTTTCTTTGTGATGACCTTCAAGACATTTTAGAATATTTATGTACCTCCTAGTCACTTTCACTTTACATAATTTTTAATGCATTTTATATTTGTACACTATGCCTATTTTGAGCATGAATAAATGATATATATAAATATAGTCTATGAACAAATCCATGCAGATAAATGGATGCTCAAATGTTTCAATCATCTTTTCTTGGGCAAAAAGTCCCTGGCTCAGTCATATATTCTTATGCTCTGACAGTGTTTCGAGGGGCCCTGTTGCAAAATAGCAAGCTGGATTATCTTGTTTAGCATTGTTTGGCATTGATTGTTTGTTGTAATCACCTGTTTCGAACCTCAGTTCACTGGAATGCACAAAGTCAACTGTGAATTTCATATGTGTGGTTGTGGGACCATGAGTACTATCTGTTACAAGAATTGGACAACAAATACTGGGAGTCTGGGACAGTGCAACGGTACGTGAGATTGGGAAAGTATACAGTGCATATTTCAGAGATATTCTATAGATGTCAATGGCTTTGCATCTGTTTTTGTTTTGTTTTTTGTTTAAAATAAGTTAAGGCTTTGGGAAATACCGGTCAGTGATTTTGGCTGGGCCAAAGCTTTTGAAAAAGGCTCGTCTGTGGTCTGGACTTCATCAAAGCTCAAGGTTAAAACACTCTTGAAACAGTTTTGGCCTTGTCGAGGCTGTAGGAAAACACAGACGGGTCATTCAGACATTTATGTCACAAACTTTTACATTTGCTTGCAGCAAAATCAGGTTCTTTCAAATTATCTCTTTATCATGTTTATAAACTTCAAGGTCAGATTCCTAACTTCATTCCTTACAATGGCATTGCCTGTTGATGGTGGAATATTGTTGCATAATTGGCATGCTAAATGTATTTTTAATAGTTTCCTGTCCCACATTTAATAAAAAAATTGTAAATAATGAAAAAGGCTTCGTTTCCTACCATATATTACGAAATCAATGGCATTAATAAACAATTTATTGATATTCCTCTTTTCCCAATAATTTCCAGTGTTAGAGGCAACAAACGACACGTGCTTCAGAATGGCACTGATATGTTCCTTGTGAGGTCATATCTCTATTCACACTGTAAGCAATTTTTGAGGTCATATCCTGTACTTTCAATGCTGTCACAACAAATCGCATATTGAGTCACAGCACTCTTCAACGAGTCACAATAAATTTACTCAATGACAAATTTATTTTCAATGCAATGGATATAGGGCTTGTTGTGAGGTCATTGATGGCCTCAAAACAGCCGAATGTAAGTACTTGTCATTCGACGACTGTATTAATATAGTACATGTGCAGCCTATAGCCAACAACACAATACTGCGTTGAGTATATTGCCATTGTAAATAATAATAATAATGTCCAATCAATTTTAGGTATTCAAAAGATTTTTAGCTGGGGAAGAGTACATTATTTACAGACTATTCAGCCAGATGGCCTCAAGGGAATCAGCTCACAATGAAGTACACTCTAAAAATTTTCAGACAAAATTGCAAAAAACCAACATGGATTTTTTTAAAAATCCATGTTGGTTTTGCATTGAAATTTAGTTTTTCAAAAAACCATTTTGAATCTAAAAAATCAATTTTGTCCCGACATTTGTTAGAGTGTAAAAATAAGCACACTGTTTGATTTTCTGTCAAAGTATATTAACCATCACTCCTGCAAATGAAGTCTGATCCAAACCTACTGATCGTATATGAGATTTGAACATTGTAACTCCTCAACATTCAATATTTTCATCATTAATTGACGCTGGGTCTCCAAAAGGTTGCATTTTGCCGAATCGAACAGGAAGTCAGTACAAAAGACAGCTTGACAGCACTTTTATAAATAATTTAACGAAAAAAAAAATCAAATCAATGTTTGGTTACACAAAACCACAATTAGGGCTATAAAATGGGATGCATAAAAAAATTTGAGTGATAAATGAAAAAACAACCATACGATAAACCAAAATCAGTATTCGGCTTGATAAGCGGTGATCATATCGATGTACCCTATTCAACGCTCTTTCCAGATGCACTCAACCATTTGAATAGTGGCATTTAATGCACAATGCCATTTAAGAATTGATCTTTTGACTGGAGTGGCACTGACTGCCACTTTCAGTCGGTCAGTTCTACAACCGCAGTCCACAGTTACTGATTACTAGAATTACTACCATGTCACGACTAATTTGGATTTTTTTCCTGTTCTTTCCACCATTTTCTTCTGGTAAGTAATAAGCTTTTTGATAAATTATTATTTTAATAATCACGCTCAAGTTATCAAAAGTATGTGATAGGCATGCATGCTTTGATTTTATATATAACACTCTAAAAAATTTCAGACAAAATTGGTTTTTTAGATTCAGAATGGTTTTTTTGAAAAACTAAATTTCAATGCAAAAAACCAGCATGGATTTTTTAAAAATTTTGTCCCGCCATTTTTTAGAGTGAATGACACAATATTTTGTATCTAGATAAGTAGGCGGCTTATACAATCGTTACACATAGGGTAATGGGTTTCAAACTTTATGTGCCACTTTACTCAAAAGTAAAGTTCTGTGACACATAGATTTACACCAGTCCCAATATAATAATCCAATTCAGGGTTTTTCTTGAATTTCAGTAGCAGGACAGTGTTCTGTTGGATTTATATTATTTTCTGGCCTGCTACTGAAAACCACATTTTACAGTCTCTGAAAACCACATTTTACAGTCTCTGATTGGCCACTCTCAATTGTTATAAGATTTATATCAGGCCAATAAGTGCATGGCGCCTCTACAGAACATTCCACCTTCTACTGTTCTTAGAAGAAGGGGAGACCGGGGCACATTGGGACTTGTATCTACTCATTTTACTCAATGCTGAAAGCACTGAGCAACCCAGAAGTTCGCATGAATATCACCAAATGCTATTGAGCTTAAATACAAGGCATAAGAGATTAGACAGCACCTACACTTCTGCATCCAGACAGCTAAATGTGACGTGATCATAAGTTCCGTTGAAAAAAAACCTTTAACACACTGTTTACACTATAGGCCTTTATTAAATATAAGATTGTGTAAGACCATACACAGTGCAATAACACCTCATAGTGCCCAATGCCCAGTGCAGATAGTTGATAACTTTAAACAGTTTTAAACATTTGACATATAAGCTGTCCTGGGTGCGGTCATCAATGTAAGTAACACATAGTGCTTTGCTATAAATTTGTTCACAAAGCATGTTAATCTACTATGCCTCAATTCACTGAGGCCTGTATACCTATTGTGCGCTGTCCCAGGTCATTCAGTCGACTTGGACACTTACATTCTCCCAAAAAAAGTGCGTCCCAATGTGTCCTGTGTTGAGTGTCCCAATGAGCCTCGACATGACTTTTACACAAAAATACTAATTTCTCATTGAGCAGTCAGTGTGTTTAATACTGTTTATGAGGATAGCAATTCCTAACTGTTCGTTATGATATATCAAATTCATACAAGCATTGAGAAAAAACCTCATTGTTCATGGTTTGTCCAGAGAATGGTTTGAATGGAACACCTCTGAATTTAGTTGAGTAGTAGGAAAACAAACTTTTCATCACCATACTTCTGCATGTGGCTGTAATTTGCAAATAAAAGGATAGAAACATCGCGATGTAAAATTACAAGATATGATGGCACTACCATATCATATACCTTGCCAGGAACTGAGCGTATAGATTGTTTCCGGGCTATAACTCAGTCCGTATTGAATGTACATGGATAAAAATTAGTACACATGTAGGCTACATGGTCTAGTTGCGCCGTTTGATTGTCTGATTGATGGATATTTGTTACTTTTTGAAATGTTGAGGAAAAATATTAAAAAATTATTATTTTGTTTCCGAGCCAAGACTCGGCCACAATTGCAAGTACAATTGTACATGTACTCTAGTAGCTCATGGTAGTGGTGTACGCAATCATATGTCCAGAGCTAAACTCTTCAGAATTCCATTATTTATAGGCCTAGGTATGAAATTAGGTTGGTGTCACATTTCTCATAGGGGCCGAACTTTCCAAAATGGCCGCCGCCAATTTTATGTTATTTTAAAACATTTTCTCAATATAAGCGGGCCATATCTCGAGAACCGTTGGAGATAGGAGGTCGTGTGACCACTCAAAATTTGCAGCATGGCAATGTTATAGGGAGTAGTTAATACATCTTTATATCAAAATATCGATGGTTTTTAAGAAAATTGCAAAAAACTGATTTTATTAATTTTTCATAATTAATAATGTCCGTAAAAGCTGATAAATTAACTGTTTTCATAACAAACATTGATTCAGCACCAGTACAATACGAAGATAAGTCATTGTATATTCTATAAACATACACTGGACTTCTCAATTTATTATTAGGCATCAAAATGACCTTAAAGGTACAGTAAAATTATAATCAAACATCTTTTCCATGAATATATCTAACATTCGAAGCTCGCAGACAAATCTTGTTATACGGTGTTTTAACTTATCTTTTTTGCAGTATAAAATTAAACAAATCTAACATTTCTTTTGTTTGCATGTGCAGGATTTGGCTCTGCACCATGGTGTGGGGCATCTGCATGGTGTGGGGCATCTGCATGGTTGGGGCATGTCATCGGGTCTGCATGATACCGGCTGTATCACTGGTCTTAGACCAAACAGTGTTTCTTCATAAACCATATTGCAGTGGATCTGGGTTAGTAGTGAATGGACTGGTAGCTTACTGCCATATCTTGCACTGCAGATATGACCTCTTAATTGGTGGGATGCTAAAATAGTAATTAAATCTGCATGCATATTATTCTATTAGATTTTGGTACATTTCCATCCAGGAATTATGCTTCTTATTTGAGAAATCCTTTCTGCCTGAAAGACTTGCCATTAAATGATGCCACAAAGATTCCTCAACCATGGGATTCCCCAACCAGGGAGCCCCCAATGTAAATTACTAAAAATGGACACACTAGTGGATACATTGACTTTTATTAGATTGGATCGCATTGCTTAGATTAAACTGGACTGGATTGCATAGATTAAATTGGATTAGTTTGGGTTGCATTGGACTAGCTTGGATTGGATTCAATGGGTTTGGAAGGGATTGGATCAGATTGGATTGTGCAGATTGAATTTTACTACATTTGACTGGATTGGATTAGATTAGATTGAATTGGCTTAGATTAGATTGGCTTAGATTAGCTTAGATTGGACTGAATTAGATTCGATTGGAGTGGATTGCATGTAGCTTAGATTGAGTTATATAGAATTAGATTAGATTGGCTTCTAAAGATTGGATGAAATAAAATAGATTGGAATGGATGAGACTGGATATGATTGGTGAACGGTAAATAGTCAGTAATGTACTTGAAGGGACGATATTTTTTAAGCGTACCATTGCAGAAACTGCTTTGATTATTTTATCAGCTTTTGCTGCACAATGCTGATCCCACTTGAGGTTTGACTGGATAATAACTCCCAAGAAATTTGATATCACTGGTACTATTACTGGTCCTATTGTTTAGCTTAATAATTTTTCTCTATTTTACAGAAAATCATAATTTTGGTCTTGTCCGTATTTATTGACAACTTATTTTGATTAAACCAATTTGATATCTTAATCGAATCATTATTTACAGTCTCGATAAGAGTGTCGAAGTCTTTGTCATGATATATTATATTTGTGTCATCTGCAAAGAGAATGCATTTTGCATTGACTGAAACATTTACCAAGTCATTTATATAGACAAGAAACAGCAAAGGCCCGAGGACAGAGCCTTGGGGCACCCCACGTGTTATAGGCTTAGTTGTTGAAGTGGTATTCTTGTATCTGACTGACTGAAATCTATTTGATAAACAGCTTCTGAACCACTTAAATGCAACACCTCGTATGCCATAATTTTCCAATTTATCAAGTAGAACATCATGCTTCAAAGTGTCAAACGCCTTTGACAAGTCAAGGAACAAACCAATGAAGCGAAGGATGATTGAAACAGTCGTCCAATAATATATAGGCCCAGGTTACCCAGCAAGAGTTGCTGGATTAGACACAGCGATTGGCAGTCTAGCGCGCTACAAATCCTTCCCCCAGATATATAGATATTTAGATAGATAGTCAATAGTGACGTTTATGAACAGATACACAGAAAGAGAAACTAGGGGAGTCCTGCTTCAAAGTGCCTTGGGCATGTACTGTTATGCTCTTCTTGAAGTTAACCAGCATACCAAATGGTTGAAATGGAGCTCAACCTTCAAGTTGTGATACTGCTCCCACCTGTATACTCATCAAGTATGATGCAGACTGTTTTCGTTATGGCCAACAAAAGAAACATTTCTTCTTTGGTGACCATTGCAGGAAGTAGCTCTTCATCCCCAAAGCCCTGGGGTAAGGAAAGATCCAAGGTTGCATTCAAGCCTGATAGCTTTGGACCCACTTCGCTGGTCATGTCACAACTGCTTAACGCATAAATTACTGGGAGGTACATGTAAGACACCAAGTCGCTGTCCAGTTGATCAACCAGAATGTAAAGTGAACAGTTTTCTTTTTTTTTTGGGTAACCTCGAACTTCAAATAAAACTTCTGTAGTTTACATGATTTGTTTGAGTAGTAAATGAGTTTGATCAAGACATCAGTATCCGGTGAAACCACTAAAAGTGATTGAAGCGCGTTTCACAACACCATTGTCTATCAGCATTGCACTGGATTAGTACCAGTGGGTGCAGTATCAAAAATCGAAGGTTGAGCTTGATTTTAAACTGTGTGCATGCTGTTCAACATCAATAGAAGAGCATTTAAATAGGGCACATCCACAGTGCAAGATATGGCACTAACCTGCCAGTCCTCTAGCCACTAACACATATCCTCTGCGAAACGGTTAATTAGGAAACACTGTTTGGTCAAAGACCAGTGACACTGCCGGTATCATGCTGGCCCTATGACCTGCCCCCACCATGCAGACAAAAAGAACATCAAATTTGTTGCATTCTGTAGCAAGGATAAGTGTAAAAATCCATATAAATAACCAGAATGGTCTGTGAGGTTCGAATGTTAGATATATTCATGGAAAAAATGTCTTATTTTAATTTTACCTTACCTTTAAGGTTATTTTTAGGCCTAACAATAAATCAGAGATGGCCAATGTATGTTAATAGAATTAACAATGACTTATCTTAGTGTTGTACTGGTGGTGTATCAGTGTTTGTTATGAAAACCGGTAATTTATCAGCTTTTACGGACATTTTTTGCTACGAAAAATTAATAAAATCAGTTTTTGCAATTTTCGTAAAAACTATTGATATTTTGATATAAAGATGTATTAACTACTCCCTATAACATTGCCATGCTGCAAATTTTGAGTGGTCACACAACCTCCTATCTCCAACGGTTCTCGAGATACAGCCCGTTTATCTTTAGAAAAAATGTTAAAACAACGTAAAAATGGTGGCGGCCATTTTGGAAAGTTCGGCCCCTATTAGAAATGTGACACCAACCTAATTTCATACCTAGACCTATAAATAATGGAATTCTGGAGAGTTTAGCTCTGGACATATGATTGCGTACACCACTACCATGAGCTACTCTAGTACCTTTTGATGGTCTGCTTGATCGATATTTTGTATTTTCGAAATATTGAGAAAAATTATATAAAGTTTTTTTCTTTGTTTCTGAGTTAGAACTCAGCCCCTATTACATTTAAATGCTTTAAATTTGCTACACATATAACCTATAGAGTAGGTCGGGGCATGCGGCCCCCCTTAACTTCGAGGTGCGATTTTACCTACTTTTTATCGGTGATTATTTGAATGCTCATGCTGTCAGGAAGGGATCACTTGACTCTACTAATAACTAGTGAAACAAATGTCTACCAATTTTAATAAAGGAGTTACGGCCATTTTTGTAAAAAATTTTAAATGGCCTTCTTACCCCACCCATCGGGCAAGAAGCCCCCCTATTATAATCCTATGGCAATTTTTTTTGCAAGCGCATTCAGCCTAAAAGTTATTTCGCAGGGTTCTTCTATCATTTTTAAGGCATTCTATTCACTTTTTCTGAATTTCAGAATTTTTCTGTTCATACTTTTATTTATCAATATTTTTTGCCCAGTTTCAATTTCGGGCCAAATTTTTTCTATTTTAATTAGCTATTCTATCAAGATTTAAGGTAAAGTACACATTATCAAATGGTTCCTGAAGCAGCTTCGACCCCCTAGTGAAGGGGGCCTCATGCCCCATATCATGTGGGGCCTCTCGCCCCAAACCCACATATTTTAATTTGACCTCTATATTTTGAACTAAAATGCAAAAAACATGATCCAAATGATATTTATGTGATGTTCATAAAGTGAAGCAATGCAGATATCCATTTTGAATCTAAAAAACCAATTTTGTCTGAAATTTTTTAGAGTGTACGATGGAATACCACATTCATTGTTGTGAAGTTCTTCACTGAATGTTTGCGGCTTTGTAACCTGTTTTAATCTTTATTTTTCAAATAGGCCTATATATCTCTAGTTTTGGGCTTTTCATATCACTAACCCCGTTTTATCTACATTTTGGCTCCCCGTTAGATATTTCTAGTAGACACAGCCATGAAATTCACGCAGCGCTTGTGATTTTCAAAGAAACATAATATACAGCCCGGTAGGTATAAAACTAATGCAGGAGAAATTTTAAGGAAATCCAACTAGAGGAAGGGGTCTCTCAAAGGCCTTAAAGTTTCAATGTTTTTTTCGTTTTTGACCATTTTCGTTAATCCGCGGTTCTCTGTAACTTTGTCAGTATTTGTCAGCATTCTAATTGCTATGGTTGGAAAGCTTTCAAAAAGACCTACATTTTGCATACCAACATCAATGGTCTAGGACGATATCTTGACTCCCATTGGCTCTTCGGCCAGCACTTTTCGCGAAGCGAAATTTAGCACAAGAAAGGTTTCAAAATTCTGTGCAGTTATGGTCTCAACATCAATGGTCGACAGCAGGAAATTAGGTCAAGTGAGACCAGCTTCTTATCAATGATTTAGTTTAGAATTTAACAAAACATGACATATTCATATTCAAAAGTGTCTTAAAAATTCAATATTCTCAAGTAATATTCCCTGTATCTATAATTTTTATGGAATAGTTAATTATAAGCCTTGAAAAGCTAAATTATATTATTAACATGTGGTTCATGTCATTTCAAAACAGACAACAAGAAAACATAACATAATTAAAGTTACATAATTTTTGTCAACAGATGATTATGTAACAGTGAGCAATTAATCTACATGCAGATCATGTTATGGTTTTTGTTATCACTATTATGTAATATCAACAATCTAGCATAGACTTAAATTTGGCAGCTTTCAGTGTTGTCTTCCTTTTTACTATTTAGCTGATTGTCTATCAATTCTGTTTAACCTTAATCCTATTTATTTGCTATCCTATGTATGTATGTATGTATGTATGTATGTATGTATGTATGTATGTATGTATGTATGTATGTATGTATGTGTGTGTGTGTGTGTGTGTGTGTGTGTGTGTGTGTGTGTGTGTGTGTATGTATGTATGTATGTATGTATGTATGTATGTATGTATGTATGTATGTATGTATGTATGTATGTATGTATGTATGTATGTATGTATGTATGTATGTATGTATGTATGTATGTATGTATGTATGTATGTATGTATGTATGTATGTATGTATGTATGTATGTATGTATGTATGTATGTATGTATGTATGTATGTATGTATGTATGTATGTATGTATGTATGTATGTATGTATGTATGTATGTATGTATGTATGTATGTATGTATGTATGTATGTATGTATGTATGTATGTATGTATGTATGTATGTATGTATGTATGTATGTATGTATGTATGTATGTATGTATGTATGTATGTATGTATGTATGTATGTATGTATGTATGTATGTATGTATGTATGTATGTATGTATGTATGTATGTATGTATGTATGTATGTATGTATGTATGTATGTATGTATGTATGTATGTATGTATGTATGTATGTATGTATGTATGTATGTATGTATGTATGTATGTATGTATGTATGTATGTATGTATGTATGTATGTATGTATGTATGTATGTATGTATGTATGTATGTATGTATGTATGTATGTATGTATGTATGTATGTATGTATGTATGTATGTATGTATGTATGTATGTATGTATGTATGTATGTATGTATGTATGTATGTATGTATGTATGTATGTATGTATGTATGTATGTATGTATGTATGTATGTATGTATGTATGTATGTATGTATGTATGTATGTATGTATGTATGTATGTATGTATGTATGTATGTATGTATGTATGTATGTATGTATGTATGTATGTATGTATGTATGTATGTATGTATGTATGTATGTATGTATGTATGTATGTATGTATGTATGTATGTATGTATGTATGTATGTATGTATGTATGTATGTATGTATGTATGTATGTATGTATGTATGTATGTATGTATGTATGTATGTATGTATGTATGTATGTATGTATGTATGTATGTATGTATGTATGTATGTATGTATGTATGTATGTATGTATGTATGTATGTATGTATGTATGTATGTATGTATGTATGTATGTATGTATGTATGTATGTATGTATGTATGTATGTATGTATGTATGTATGTATGTATGTATGTATGTATGTATGTATGTATGTATGTATGTATGTATGTATGTATGTATGTATGTATGTATGTATGTATGTATGTATGTATGTATGTATGTATGTATGTATGTATGTATGTATGTATGTATGTATGTATGTATGTATGTATGTATGTATGTATGTATGTATGTATGTATGTATGTATGTATGTATGTATGTATGTATGTATGTATGTATGTATGTATGTATGTATGTATGTATGTATGTATGTATGTATGTATGTATGTATGTATGTATGTATGTATGTATGTATGTATGTATGTATGTATGTATGTATGTATGTATGTATGTATGTATGTATGTATGTATGTATGTATGTATGTATGTATGTATGTATGTATGTATGTATGTATGTATGTATGTATGTATGTATGTATGTATGTATGTATGTATGTATGTATATGTATGTATGTATGTATGTATGTATGTATGTATGTATGTATGTATGTATGTATGTATGTATGTATGTATGTATGTATGTATGTATGTATGTATGTATGTATGTATGTATGTATGTATGTATGTATGTATGTATGTATGTATGTATGTATGTATGTATGTATGTATGTATGTATGTATGTATGTATGTATGTATGTATGTATGTATATGTATGTATGTATGTATGTATGTATGTATGTATGTATGTATGTATGTATGTATGTATGTATGTATGTATGTATGTATGTATGTATGTATGTATGTATGTATGTATGTATGTATGTATGTATGTATGTATGTATGTATGTATGTATGTATGTATGTATGTATGTATGTATGTATGTATGTATGTATGTATGTATGTATGTATGTATGTATGTATGTATGTATGTATGTATGTATGTATGTATGTATGTATGTATGTATGTATGTATGTATGTATGTATGTATGTATGTATGTATGTATGTATGTATGTATGTATGTAT